>JAHZMV010003304.1:0-85085 GCA_027743765.1 Coecobrya sp. COE2
GTTAACGGACAATTTTTTTCGGCCTTTGTTCTTAAACCGTTTGACAACAAAAATGAAGATGCCTCCCGTCCCGAACCGTGATCCCTACCGGTTATCCAACATAAGCAGTCCGAGTACATGCTATAGATATATGCAATAACTTCTTTTCAAGTCCTTTTCCTGCGTGCTATTTCACTCTGGAAATGAAATGAACTTGCCTACTTTCTACAGATCACACTCCTACTATGTATGTAATGCGAGCAAACATATTATTTAGAATAAATTTTTTTCTCCTAAAGAATTGCTTTATAAATGTAGATACAATACATGCATTTAGTGTGGAATCCTAAAAAAGTACGTGCCTACATAGCATATGGTATATGCCGTTGTTGCTGTTGTTGTTGGAAAAGAGAATAAGAAAAAAGAAAAGGATTTTCCTGCTACAACAACGCCGGACCGAGAACCGCGCTGTACTAGAACACCACCACCGCCACTAAACTACTTGCTGCCATCAACTTTTCCGAAATAATGTAAGTTATAACAACAGCTTGAGGTTTCTTGTTGGCAATTTAGTTTCACTTTTCCACGTATTTTGCTATGCGAGTAAAAGGCTTGCTTTTTCACAATAAAATTCTCTTATTGTTTCCTCTAGAAATGCTAGAGCGCTGGATAGAAAGAGGAGAAAGAGAATGTAGAGAATCAAGAAATCTTGAGAGTAATGGGAACGACGCTTTTCCGTAAGGCAGGAGACTTCCATCCAGCTCGAGATATACTAGCCGCTTGTTACACGACTCGTTGTTTAGTTAGCGATGGCGACTCAAGAAACTATTGCATTGTGCTACTATTATTATTGTTATTATTATTATGGTATACAGATAAGTAGTATAAAACACATACTGACCTAGTAGTATTATTGACCATACACCGTGTATTTTTCCGCTAGACAATTTTATTCTTCAAAATTGTATCAATGTTATTAAAGTCCATTCTGGATTTTTTTTGTTAAGTAATCTAGTGGAGAAAAAAACTGGACAGCGATCTGAAATATCCCCTGAAACCAAGAAGTGAAAAAATGCTTCTCTCTGACTTTCTTTCCTAAACGATCATGGGTAGTCGTTGGACTTACTGGCAGTACGTATTACTACTGCAGCAGCAACGGAAAAAGAACGGGAAAAAGGAAACTACTTCAACTAGACAGGCGAAACACGTACGTACCAAAAACACATTGCAACAAAAGAAAAAAAGTGACTGCAAAGAAGAATTTAGTTGGATAAAATTTTTTAAACGATTTTCACTGGCTTGTTGGCAAAAATGGAATGGAAATTTCATTCTTAAGGATCAAGCTACAAGAGGCGGACTGCGCGTATGTACTTTACTTATTGTATAGGCGGAAAATACATACCGTCAAGAGTAGTAATATGATTCCTTTCTCGAAATTCATCCACCTTTATTTTGAATTTCAGGTGGAGAAACGAAACTGATGTGTACGTATATCCCATGGACTCATTCTGAGTTTTGAAACTACAACAGAGTTTTCTCTGGGAAAATTTATCTTCTTTATTTTAAAAGGGAATTATATATAATACAGATATGCTTGCAACAAGAAGGGTTAGGAGGTTAAGCCAAAAAGTATTTGGTAGTGTCCTTGTACTTATGTGATAGGAATGGAAATATTAGTTATACGACCAGATAGACCTTCGTTGTTGCAAATAAGCTTGATACATTTTTACCAACTCTTTTTGAATGAAAGGAATCATCATGGTGGGTCAATGTAATGGTGGAAAATTGTACAGTACAAGAAAGAATTATACTTTTACCTCTGAGAAAAATACGGTATGTTTCCTACATACAAAAAAACTCTAATAATAACGACATAAAATACAAAGGATGAAACACTGTACCCATTTCTGAACAGCGCATTTATTCGGAGGAATATACAACTAAAATGAATATTTTGATTACAATCCGAAATACCATTGAGAATCTAGGTTAGTTATTTGAGATGAAAACTCACAATCAGTTTTACCGTAAGATCGATACTTCGATGCGTCGTATGTGATTGTAGCATCATGACGTCAAGTTTATATACGAATTTTCTATCTTGGATGCAATGTGCGTCGTAAATGTGGTTAAGAATGTATGAATGTTTGTGCAATATTATTATTTACCGTATTGACTGACAAGCATCGAACATTTCGGGTGAGAGCATAAAGCAGCAGGCAAGTAACATCATCATCGGTGACATTAAAACTAAGTAGTTACAAGAAGGCAAAATAATCCGCCCATTGATAGCGGCACAGAAGCGCCGAGTACACAGGGGAAGTTTTCCCTGTGTTGGAATATACGCATATTATATTATTCTGTAGGTACTGCTCTGCTGGTGGAAACCTACGTAACTACCTAATCGCTCTCTATACATAATAAGTTTGTTGTACATAAAGGAAGATAATACCACAGCACACAAGAAAAGAGGAGTACAAAAAGCTTCTTCAAAAGAAGTACGTAAGTAGTCTTTGCAGTTGGGAAACACGTTCAGAAAACAAAATTAGCCATGCTAGTCAAGACTTTTAATTACTGCCTCAAGATCTCACTTAATTTTGAGCGTCGTCATCATCATCGTCATCACCGTCGTACAAGCAAATTTCAACATGCAAAACCTACATCGTGTACTGTACAAGGCACTGCCTTCAAAACAAGATTATTCACTACTCTACTAGCACTTCCAGCGGCAGAAGCTGGCTATATTACACAAATTCCATACCTACAGGCTTCTTTTTACACAATATTGGTCCGCCCTACTTAAAGGTTTTTCTCTGTGGGCGATTTCAAATTAAATACTACAAAAACTTCTGTTTTGAATAGTTGGAGGAATACTTGTAAAGTGTACATTTGCTAAATAAATATGTACGCATAACAGTGTATATAAGGGAGCGTAATCATAATGACATTCTCAATGTGCTTCCAACAAGTATCCTGCAAATTACAATACATCCCTATCTCCGTCTCATCATCATGATCAGCATCACTCTTTTAACTTTTTTTTACTGCTCTGGCTCTTCCTCGCTTGTAGTCAAATAAGTAGATATAGAGCCACTCTTTGTTTCTCTTTTTGAGTAAGTGGTCGTATAAGTTGAATAGTTATCGTCAGCACAAGCTTGTCCTTATATAATGCTGCATAAAGAGAGAAAGCGCGTCAGGGAAAGTCTTTTATTTTTTGAGTTTGCCAAGTCTCATTTGTCAACGAGAGGAGCGGAAGAACAAATGGGACGCAAAACAAGAGGAAACGTTTGAAAGATAGAGAGGAGGAAAAGGGAAAAGTATAAGATGAAAGCGTACACGGAGTGGAGAGAAGAAAAGCCAAAGACTTTTCTGATAAGATTTTTCACATGCTCTTTTCTTTTTCTCCTATTCGCCCGAAATAACTGATACCGGTAATCCTTTAGATGGGCCGCAAGGAATACAACAAAATTCACTCTCAGCGCTCGTCATTTCATAAACAGTTTCATTATCATTTTCCTCTTTCTTGTGTTTCATGTAGAGTGAGTGAGCACGTTTATAAGCATCAGCAGGAGTTCTTGTGTTTAAGTAGATTGTCTGGAGATTAAAAACAACGAGAAAGAGCCAATAGATGAGATTGTTTATAAAATACTTTCAGTTTTCTACAACACAGGCTACAGCACAATAATAAACTGTTTGTGATCTGAATCAAAATCACAACATCATCTTGACATCATTCTATGATGATGCCAGAGAGAACTGACATTGTCACTTCCACTTTTCTACGGCTCAATCCATCTCACAATCATTCTATCCAGTTTTATTTACAGTTTTACGATCAATATTATAAAAAATTAGCATGCCACCATTTACACTCCATTTCCCCCTAAAAAGTCAAAACACATAATGTAAGCTTGAAAGACTCCCCAGAAAACTTTCCAGACAACCGAATCTTTAGCCACGTTGCAGACTCACGTAACAACACGATATCGAGAGCACGACCATGATAATAATAATATGAAAAAATAAGGAGAACTCGTGGCTGTAACCATGCCTCCCTACTCCTACTTCATATATAGGCAGCGGTAGTACTAAAAATAATGGTAGTAAATGGCTGGAGAGGGTGTAAAGATTAATAATTTATTTTTCCACCATATACAACAAATTACTATTGCTGTAATAACTAGATAACTACTTTCTCCTTTACTAAACTTTTTCAAACTACTGGAGACGCAGTGTTTGTTGTGTTCGGTAGAGTAGGAAAAAAATAATGCTTTCACGGAAAGAAAAACAGTTAGGCGGCAAATATAGTGGAGAAAGCAATATAATGCAATGGGTGCATTGTTATATTTACTACCGTTATTACATCATATAAACGGCAGTTTTCTCACTTGCAGGATTTTTGGTAGTAGTTGTAGCAGCAGCAGCAGAATAGCGGAGATGATGGTGACGACGGTAATGTCAGTCTTTTAAATGCAGCCGTGCCTTTCTTTCTTTCTTTCTCCCTTTTTGCGTTAGTTAGTGTCTATTTATGTGTCTCTCTCTGTGTGTTGCTGCTGATTGTGTGTGAGGAAGAAAGGATAAAGAGAAAACCAAAAAATAAAATATAAAATAAACCCTGGTGGGTATACATGGGGTGAGAAAAGTTTTGGGTGCGTTGAAAAAAGAAAACGCCGAGAGGACTATCAACTCCTCATAAATAGCGCGTGTAAACAGTTTTTGAAAAGGAGGGTTGACTTGAGTGACGGAACCAGAAACTCTATTTATCTGTAAGTATGCGTGTAATAAATGTGATGAGGCATATTCCCCGAAATTTATACCTCACCGTTTTCTTTTCTGTTATTGCTCCAAACAAACTCACACTTTTCGTTTTGTATGCTGCTTACTTTTCAAAGTCATTGCGTCACTCCCCCTTTTCCCTTTCCCATTGAATTAGTAATGTCAAAAGGATTGGCAGAGATTTTAAAGATGCTTAAAACGGTCTGAATGCTATATGAAGCATAACAAGATGAGCTACACTTATTATTATTATCACGTCTATTGCAAGGGAGAAATTGGGCAAGTGTAAAAAATGGTATACGGATTTATCCAAAATTTGCATTGTATGTAGACTGTAAACAACATATTATTTAAAATGTCTGTAAATACGAAGCTGGATAGCCTAACTAATTTGTTAACTTGATTCTCGTTTTGTCAAATTCTATAAATACACATTTCCAAGTAAGCTAAGTGAAAAATCACTACTGTTTAGATATCATTTTGTTTTTTAGGTCAGGTTATAGCTTCGTCTGGTGGATATCCTGTGCCCTGCTCTACCATACAACATGTTAGATTAACTCGTTTATTTTGTTACATCCGAAAATGTGAAAGCTCAAGTGCTTTTATGCAACGGCGACTTTCCGCTGTTTGGTTGGGATTGCATTGTTGTTGCTGGTAATGGTAGGCAGTAGTAAGAAATAAATAGAGACATGAATTTATAGTGCATGTGTGTACTAACAACATTACAACTATCCTACTGAATCGTATGAGTACCGTTACAAACACAAGCAGAGCAGTATCACTCGCCATTGTTTTAGATCCAACTATAACCATACGAGAGGAAGCTCCAGAGACCAATATTCATTTTTCAACTGCCCACTTTCTTACTCAATTTTTTCACTGAATGGAGAAATAAATTTTATTTTAAGACGGCGCTATATGCTCTTCTTTTGCATTCGGAGCCTCTGTGATGAATCCTATATAATCGGCTTTTGTACACATACATCTCTGCGCAGTTGGTTCCATATCTCTTTATATTCGTATGGAAAATGGACTGTGACGGTGTATACACATTATAAAATTCATAATGAATTTCCGTGAAATATGCAGCAGTAAACTGGTTAAAGGCGTAGCTGAAACACTGTTTTTATTCATTCATTGTTGAATATTGATGATGTTGTCATTTGCTTTCCAATTATAGTAGCGTGGTGATCTATGTAAAAACCATCACCTGCACCTATCCTCAGGGGAGTTAACTCATTATCTATCTATATGCCTTTGAAAGTAGTCGACCGGAGCATTGGAATAGGAGGCACTGAGCCATGCATTGTTGAAAGCAGACAGACAGACAAGCCTACCCAGGTCAACACTAGCTGACGTCCAGGTTTCAGCTACGTAATAACGTAAAAAGTGTTTTATTGTGATTACTTTCAAGCTTCTTTCCTTCCCTTTTTTTATATTATCGTCCTTTTGTGTATTATACGCATACATGTACAATTCTAGACGGCATTCATTTTACTGCATAGATCTAACAAGTCCTTCTATGTCGCTGCGTACTTTTAAGTCAAGGGACAAATAATAATGAAACTAGTGTGAACAAGGACAACGACGAGTATCTTCACCTTGCTATTGGGAAAGAAGAATCAATACTAATTTCCAAAAGGTAGAAATCAATTCTGTTCTAAAGCCCTTAATGGACGTAGCCATTTAAGCTGGCTACGTTTCCAGCTCTTAATTTTCAAATCAGGACGTGGAAATTTATCATTTCTTTAATATCCCTGCCGGACATAAATTTAATTGATATGGGTATTCAAATAGGTACATTAAATATATTATCCTACACCCTATGCCCATTCTGCAGCAATTTGAAGCAAAGCTTTTAATATCGAATATATAGCTTTTTACATTTTACGCAACAAAAAATGAATTGATACGATGATGATGGTAACTTTAACTGGCACATGTTCATTGAATGGAGAAAGGAAGGGAGACCATGACCAAAATATTTAATATGTCCCTGCTATTTATTGCGCTTTTCGAGAAAGCCTTAAAATTAATATTCTGACTAAATTTGAGATTGCAGCAGCATAGCACTTTGATACTATAGGACGGCCATAGGTACCCAGAAAGATAGTAATTTCTTTATTGATACAAACCCCATGTTCATTTTTTATGCCGAAAGAGATTATTTGCTTGGTATCCACCACATTCTGTCCAGAGAGGAGCGAACGCTACTGCTGCTGTCTCTGGCAATAATAAAAGATGGGAGGGAGGTCCCTCCGATCTCCTGTACTTTCTATATGTTTATCGACGATACGTCTCTAAGCCTTATTCCCCCATTATATATTTAAGGACCTGTCATTATACTATTACTACATTGGCTCTACTGTGAGTGAGTGTGTTGGTAGTAGCAACAAAAAATATAAGATAGCGAGAGGATGATGATACATTATTATGCTTTATATTATATGGCCGACGAGCTAGTAGTGGAATATTGGCAGAACTGCTGAAAAAAATTGTCTGAGGATATTTTGAGCGTGTCCGTGTGCGTATATTTTTATATAATGTGGACGCGTGAGTTAGTTATAAAAGATGGCTTGGTTGCACTACCTACAAAGTATCCGTCCACCTATTATTATTATTCACGTCTGGCCAATTCACTCCGACAGCAACTACTGCTCTATCTCTATAAACTGCCGCTGTTGCTAAGAAAAGACGCATAATATTCTTATATTTTGCGGAAAATGGAAGGATAGGAAGTAAAAATTGAGGGAGAGGACCACACAATGCATTAGGATATATGTTGGCCTCCAAACAAAGAATCATCCAAAGTCTCCCTTGCCAAGACATATATCACTGAAAGCCACAGAGCAATATCACAAAGTGTATGACATGATATATCGTAATCAAACCCGCTAAAATCTCGTGAAAATCTACCAAAAATCGTATTTTCCCTTTGCAAGAATCCTGCCTGGTTCATTCCTCGTACTTCTTGTTGTCCGTGCGTACGAGAATTAGTAGCGTGCTGTTAAAGTACACTTGTGTAGTAGCAGTCGTATTTATTATGTTGAATGCTTGTGCTATCTTCTCCTTCTGGTGATATAGAGATGAGCAGCATAGAAAAATAGTTGTAGTGGTTTCCTCTTTCTTTTTTGCTTCCTTTTCAAGTGGCATCCTCTCCTAGTAGACTCGTCGAGCTCTCATTTCTGCTTTGAACTGCTCCTTCTAGCTTTGCTATTTCTATTTTGGACTGGGTTTTAAAAGAAAAACGGCAAATTAGAGCTGCCCTCATAGCATCCAGTGGACATAATTGTGTACCTCATATTCACATTCTCCAGCAGTAGACTATTGCCCAATAACAAGAAAGAATGTCATGCTCTAGTTCTCCTAATACTCTTACAAATTAAAAGGGTATCTCTCTCATCAGCTCTATACTGCACAGCCTGTCTCCTCCCTGCACTCTAAACAAAAAACGTAATTACACACTCGTCGTATTTAATTATTTTTCACTTAACTTCTTCCGAAATAATGTGCTAACAAGAAGAAAAGGAAGCTGCTTGTTTAACAGAGCCCTTCTTGTGTATACGCTTGTCCGTCCAACAAGACGTCGGGTTTTCTCTTTCTCTTCTAAAAATGTTAATACATAAAGTGGAAAGCATAGTTTTAGTAGCGGTATTTAGTCGTAATGGCTCACTACCACTGAACCTCCTGGTCCACCACCGCCAGGTTGAAGTGCGAAAGGTGAACAAGGTAATTGGCGAGATGTGACGACGTAAAGCAGCAGCCCGGCTTAACTTGTCCAAAACGCCCAGAGAAACATTCAATTTGATCAGCAATAATGAGGGACCAAACAACGAGCACTGTGGAAAAAGTAGAACTTGCTGTCGTGTTTCAACATAACACGCTGAGTTTCCCAATATTACTTTCACTCTATCTGAAGAAGCCGTGGTGATACCCTCACCACCACACACATACGCCATTCACATCATCACGGTCGGAAGTGAGATGGTCTCTAAATAGGAACTCCTTTCTTCTCCTTGTTTCTTTCCACTTCTCTTATTACTACGTGCGCTAAACGTTGTCTTTTTTGGCTGTCGTCAAACGCTAAGTAGATCAAATGGTGATAATGACGATGATGGTCGTCTTTTTAGTTGTCGGCCATTTCGTCGCCCTCTCTTTTTCTCTTGTTCTCCCTCTGCATCCTCTTTTTTCCAGCAAATCTAAGTTACAGTCGCAATCAGACACACACATAGAGTCCCATGGCATTTTTATTGGCTACCATTATTAGAAAACCTTTGTGTGCTGTGGGAGGTCTCTCTCTCTCTCTTGACCCCATTAAGTAAGCAGCAATGAAAGGGCATGCCATGGTTTCTTCATCTCGTAAAAGCTGAACAAGGAAAGTCAAAGGGTGCTACATCTATTATGCTTTCTCTGCACAGAACATGCTTGCATGGAGCCATTTTATACTGCTGCAAAACCAAGCAATAACATCGTCCTACTCCGTTTTGACAACATACATGAGGGAAAACGATGAAATCTCCAACAATTTCGTTATAATTCTCATAATTGCAATTGCTCATCTTGGCCGAGAGTAGTGCAGCCAGGAAAGATGGTGCAACTGTAATGTAGTAGTTAGTTGGTAATGGTGTGTCGCTCCTTGTCTTGTCTCTTTCTCCTCTTCCAACAATGGCAAGGATCTTACCACTAAGGGTAATGGGTCCATAACTCAGAAACAGGCTATGTCGATATATTATTTTAATACCGTCTCCGAGTTCAAAATGAAATGCGAGTACAAAGAAATATATTATACTTTATTCCTACACTTACATAAATAATACTACGTGCCGTATGAATGCCGGCGCAATGGTGCAGCAATAGTAGCATTCACCACAACTACACACGGTCATGCTCATGCCCTTTTCTTCTCTCCCGTAATATTCTTCTTCTTAACTTACTGCTGGATTTCTTGCCTCGTCATTCTTTAATGTCCTTTACTTACTGGCTTACACACACAGAGAATGAGAGAGAGTATTTACTCGAGGAGACCTTGGTTCCTCTTCTTTCCACTTTTTCTTCTTTTCTTCTTTACTTTTTTGACTGATGCCTTCTCACATTAAATATAGATGAATGGCTGATATTACTTGTGAGAGATTTCTCTTTATTGAGCCACTTTTTTAAAGCTTCACACTAAAAATGCTTAGATACCTCTTGCAACACACAGGCTTTCCCATCGTCGGTTGAGGGAGAAAAAAAGACAACCATTCGTTTTCTCTCTGCATTTACTCGGAACGTTTTTCGATTCTCTGGATTTATTCTTCTTCTTTTCCATCTTTTATATTTTTATTCATTCAAAATCCATGTGTGTAACCACATTTTTTTCGATTCCTAGCAATATTGTCAGTATAAAATTTTTTCTTTCTTATTTATTCGTCCTTCGTCCTCTCATACCAATAAAATCTGAACCGATATTTTATTAAGAATAGAAGAAAAAAACTTGTCGCTTCCCGTTTCCTCTTACTACTTGTATGCCTAACTGTACAAAATGGCTTGTTTCATTGCAAGTAACATAACAATACTATTGGCCATTCTTAAAAATCGCATGAAAAAATATCAAGTGCTTTTAAGTATACGTAAAACATAAACATACATACCTAAAATAAATATGAAAATGTGTAGTTGCCAATGCACGTCGTGTTGAACAACTTTGAGCAATGACAAAAATCAAAGACAACGGCCAAAGAATTTTCTTTCATTGCCTTTTCGCAGAGCCTATATTTTCCAAACAAGTGGATTGGAGAGAGATGAAAAAGTATAACAGTAATATTATAGGCATTCTTTTTTAGAGGGCTTTAATGCAAGCAGTATCAACTGTATGGGATATATTTTATTAACATGCAAATATGCTAAGCCTAGTGCACATTTCAAAGCATCCACACGCTTTCCATAAAAATGCATACACACCAGGCAAAGGGTAGTAATATGATATTATATTCGAGAAAAAAGTTATGTTTGCAGTAGCAGCGAGAAAAGGTTAAGATAGTGAATTAATTCATATTTATTACGCTTATATCCATGAGCAGCACATTTAACATTTTTTTGTTTGAGCTCAAAAAGCAAAAGAGAGAGAAAATATATATATAACTGCTGAAGGAGCAGCAGTCAAATTTTTACGCAAGAAGGGAATACAAGTGTTTGAAATGTATACGGTTTAGGTTATATACTTATGCGCTATATATTCTGCCATTATATTTATGTGCATGCCAGCACACATATTTTGTTTTCTATACAGGCAGCCTCATCATCAACAGCATCTCGACTCTCTCTCTCCCTTCATCACATTTTTCCTTTTCTACATTTTCCCTTGTCTTCTATTTTCGGCCAAGTAAAGGGAAAAAGTGAGACAGATAATATAGCATTCGGAGCATCCAGAAAAAATATGATGAATAAATCCTTTCTTCACGTTTTACTCTCCTTTTTGCGCTGTTCTCCTCATCTGAATAGAATTTCAATAACGCTGCACAGTACACAGTTTTAAACTCAATATTTCGACTACCATCATCATCGCCACCACTACCACCATTCCAACAATTTTTTCTCATCATTTTCCCACCCGACTTTTTTCCACTCCTCTTTTCTTTCACTTTTGCTAGTCAGCTCATATTCTTATACTTATGTGTCCGTCGTCGTTATTTTAAAAGAAAAAAAGAGTTGAGTTGAAACTGAACGGAAAAGAGAGACGGGGAAAATTCACCGTGTGGCAAAGTAAAAAGAAGGAAAGTGGATCTCGATGAATTTTCTTCATTTTCTTATGGAACTTTTTTTCATCGGTCGCATCCACACCATGTTGAATAATACAACGCATTAGAAACAGCATCAGGAGTAGTAGTAATAGTAGCCGTTGAACTACAACTACGTACACACTACAAGCAATGCTTTTGCTTTCACTTGCTGACATGTAAACGTAACGTGGTACGAAAAGAAAGCCCGCTTGACGCAGCGACCCAAAGTGAAAGTAGGCAAATTGTGTATAGATTGTAGATTGTATTACGTAACAAGGCAGAAGATGCACGCCCGAAATTTTATAAAAAATACTTGGAAAATAAACAGCTGTAAACCGCTTAAAGATGTAGCTAAAGTGCTGAACATGCTTGAAATTGCTAAATATATGCTAAACATTGTTGCTCCTCTCATCCACATTCCACATAGTTGTCACACCCCATATGGTGTGATATTTAAAAAATCATGTCCAACTCTGCCCCAAGGGGTATGTCGACCCCCAATGTAACTGTTGAATATTGATGCTTTCACTTTAGAATCTACTAAAGCACATGTCATACATTTATAACGAGTTGAAAAAAAGTCCCTTTTGCTTTTATCGGATTTGCCGTAAATCAATCAAATTTTTACCAAAAAATTCGAAAAATCTCCAAAAAGCGTTTCCAGACAGACAGACAAATATTCAAGCTGAATACATGGTTTGTTTCATCTACGTAATAAATATGTGTGAGATGTAGCTTGTTTCATCTTGTAACCGGAGAGGAGTAAAAGGCAAAAGGACGAGGAATGAAAATGTTCCATTTTTTGCTTGTTCCTTTTCTTTTCAAAATGGATGAATATATTATACGTACTTTGCACTTGTTCGTTCTGGTGTACAGCAAAAAATAAACCACAGTGGAAAAGGCTGAAGAAAGGAGGAAAGAAAAGGTCTTGTCCTGTAATATTTTGGCGCTTTAGTTGTGATAAAAAGGCAGACTCGACAGTATGCAAGAAGGACCACCATAACGTGTACCATTATTTTATGTATTTCTTCAAAAAAATAACAAAAAAGCCAAGAAAAGCTTGTAGCGCAAGTGACAGCAGTGTGAATAGTGTATACTCTGTAGTATCTGTCATTACATGATCTGAACGAGAGGATACTAGAAACGAACAGATCCGATGCATGGTCTTTGGAGATGTAGACATATGCAACCATCGTAAACGCTCATCGTCTTATGTAACAACTTGAGTGAATTTGATAGAAAGCGTTTTTGTAATGTAAAGAAAGCAACGTGTGGAGCGAAGGAGAAATGTTATGGTGATGATAATCATAACTTATATTGTAGGTAATAGCTAAAGTATCAGTCAATCAAAATGGTAGATGGTATGAAACAAAAAATCGTTAACTTCACACTTATCCAACATTAAGAATTTGAGTGTCCTGCAAAACGGCGTTCTACGCAATCCAACGTGACAAGTAGGAAAGCATGCTGTCCGATTCAACGTATTATCTCACGTCGGGTATTTGAAATGAAAGGATTGTGTGCCAGTTTATATGAAATATTTTGTTGTATATGTCCCATTGCATTTAGAAAATTTGAGATTGTTTTCCTTTTTATTTAAAAAAAGTGAAAGAGAAGTTGTGAGTTTTTAAGACGGCGAAGGAGAGGGTGAATAAGTTGTCGTAAGGAGCAGCATCAGTAGTGTAGTTGCTTAATGCAGAGGTTGGCAGGACGCCAAATACATCATCGGCGTATATATAAAAAAGACATGTACAGAAAATGGTCACAAATATGAAGCTTGATAAGTCATGTGAAACAAACATAAATCAAGAGAGACAGTGGAGTGGTGGCGGTAGTGGTACAGACAGAGTAAGTTGGCAAGTGGTTTGTTGATAATATAACCATGTCCAAAAGTCTTTGTGCTACTGGCAATATTTTTCAATACTCTATAATGCAGCAGTAACAGCAGTTGTAGTACTTGTAGCAGTGCTGGACTTCACTTTCAATGACGTGGCAATCTGTAAAACGACGAAAGGGAAGACTCGAGATAACAGTTGAAGGAAAAGAAGAAGAAGAAAGAAGTTGTTATCTGACTTTTTTATTTAATAGAAAGCAAGAAATCAGTACAAGATTGATTTCTTTGACAGTTAAAATTTTTACGACCCTTTGACCCACTTCCGGAAAACGTTCCTTCCTTTACTTTTTTTGGGTACTCCTGTAGGAAGGGAAACCTCAAATGATAAATTTTTATCATTTTTACTACCATAAGCTTGTTACAAACTCTATTCCATTTTAAACGCCATTATTTTTTTGTAGTTTTAACGCACTGCGCAATTTATAGCATATAAATTTTTGCTCTAATGTAGTTAATACGACGCTTATCTTATAAGGAGCCTTTAAGTTGAAACAAGTAGCATGCAGTCTCGCAGTCTGAGCATTATATAATAAATGGCTTGTGTAAGCGGTCATAAATTTTTTAAACTCGGAGAAATCTCTAGAGTTAGTGAATTCATTGGGATCACACATTTTTTGCCATTTATGTTACTACTTTTGCCATTACCATCATCATCCTTCTTCGCTTCTGCCAATTAGATGTAATGTACTCGATGCTTTTTTATTTTCTCTTGACTGTCCGAGATCAGAGAAGCTTTTCGGCCTATACCTATTTATGAAACAGGGAAAGGAGAAATACGGTGAAATGAAGTTTTACAAGTGGAAGGTTGAGTGACGGCGGAGTGACAAGCTTCTAGTTGAGTCTGTTCTGTTCATTAAAATAAAAAAGCTCTGAAAATATATACACGTATTTCATATTCTCATAGCATAATAACTTTGTAGCCTATATATACATCGTTAGTGCTTACACTCTAGTCTATATAAAATCTCCTTACGGTTCTCAACGAATTCTGGAGAAAGGGACAGAAATGCTTTTTGTACAGACGAAAAAGAGTTTACTTTTCCAGAAACGCCAAGGTGGAATAACACAGCTTAGTAGTAGAAGAGTGGTGCTTAGTTCCACTATTTTGCACAATTTCAACTTTTTGTTTCAAGCTAAACTTTTTTTGAGTTTTTTTAAAGCTGCACCACCCTCTTGTTTGTTATTGCCGTCATAACATCATATGGCCATCAATATGAAAAGTAATTTTTCATTCAGTCATCATGACCCTTAACAATGAATTAATGAATTAACTACTACAACTACTACCCCAGACGAAAATCATAAGTAATTACCTACATTAAAGTTTGTAAAAAAATCAGACCAGTCGTCCTACTTCTGAGAAATGTATAAAGAAAAGTTTAAATATATTTAAACACAACTTTGGAAATTTTTACAGAATTTGACACTTGGCTTGTTATGGAATAAATGGTAAAAAAAACTACCAACTCTTTGAATGAAACGTTTAAAGAAACACAAATTATATGAAAAGGAAGGAAAAATAATTCAGTAAAATAAAAACTAATATTATAAATTAACTACCAATTAGACGTCCATTCACTAGCAGTGTCAATTCATGCTTAACTTCATAGCTTTTTTTTCTTTCGTTTTCCTTTTTGATTTATTTATTGTACGCAAAAAATCCAGGAACCGTATGTATGTAAGTATATAGAAATAACTGGAGAAATTCAAAACTTCCGTTATGATATTAGATAATGGGAGGAGGCAATTCATTTCTGGCAAGTCTGTATATTATACCACTACCACTGCCTGTAATCACATTTTGCACGTCGACAGAGCAGAGCCGAGTAGTAGGAGTTCCAGTGGCACTCCCAGAGCACTGTAGAGAGTCCGACCTTTCAGATTTTTTCTCTCGATAAGAATCAAAGTACCAAAAAATGACTAGAGAAGAGGAAGGAAGGAAAGATAAAAAAGTTCCTTTATGGAATAGTATTACATTTCTTGTTGGCAGAAGAGGAAACAGCAACCGTATTTATAACATTGAAGCTTTCACTGGAGCAGACAAAATACGTAAACGTGTGCCACTGATTTGCATAAGAAGGAGAAAAGTACAACATAATATATATATACTACTGTGCACAAAAAAAACTTTTTTATGACTGTCTACGCTGTTTTTTTCAACTTTGAAAGCGTGAGTGTACCAGAGAAGGAAGTAAAGAGAAAGGAGAGGAGGGAAAAAAGAGAAAATGTTCGTCGTCGTTTTTTAGCATGAATATGTATAATTTAGAAAAGATGAGTAAAGGGAAAAGGAAAAAATGAGCGGAAGTAGTTGGCTCTTCACTAAAATGCTTAGTTGATACTGAGAACTAAAGTAACTGACGGGCTTATTGGGTTACAATGATACTTAAAGCTAAAAAAGGAGGAATTTACCTATGGTGCTAGTCACAAGTTATTCCGGGTATCTCTCTGCTGACTCACTTCAAAAATATTATATATGCAAAAATAGATTTGAGAGTAGCTGTAGTGGGTGGTGGTGGTAATGCTTTCCTTGTACGAATAGAGAAACAGATGTACTGGATAATGAAATGAAATTAATTTTAGCATAAATATTGTGTATTTTAAGAGCAGAGCGGAAATGGCGAAAATGCTAATATACTTGGTGGTGGTGGTGTGCTGGAACATGTAGCAAATAGGAATATCCGCATGATATTACTATGCCGACTTGGAATAAAAAGGTATGTGTTTACGGATTATTTTTCTATATTTTTTTGGAATCCTAAATTTTATTCAGCCAAAAGAATTTTGCTTTCATTGGTCGCATACATCACAAGCCAACGTTGAACGGAATTGGTGGTGGTGAACAAATGCGACAGAAACAGAAGGAGGTATATAGTGACCACATTTTCAAGCAGCATAAAATCGACTTTCCCCCCTGCTTGTCCCTTTTCAACTTTACATTAGCATTTTGCCGTCATTCATTTCAGCACTACTGGTGGTGGGTTGTAAACTAGTGCGGATAAAATGACACAAGTTATTGTACAATCGCAATAACTTTGGAGTTGGACCAACGTTCTTGGAAAATTAATAAATATTTACGGGAAAGTAACAAGTTTGTTGACGTATGAAAGGTAAGGCAGTGTGGAACTCGTTTTCTCAAAGAGAGAAGGCAAGTTTCCCTTTGTGCTAATTTTTTGTTAAGATAGTTGAACCAGAGAAAGTTGGGTCATGAAAAGGTCTGCTCCTTTTGATACCAACTTTTGATAACTTACCGTCAAAAGTTACACAATTGAATTATGACTTTGTACATTCACAATAGTTACATAAGTAGAACATTTAGGTCAGTTGTATGGTCCATTCTCAAATGAAGTGTTTCAAAAAAGTGTCAACTTACTTGCGTTTATTTATTAAGGTAAATGCTTGTTCCAGTTGAAACCCCCTGGACTCTTAGAGAAACAAATCATTCGTCACAGTCGGCTGTCAAACAATCTGAAAACTGCCGTCAGAGTTTTCCAATCTGTAACCAAAAGATAAAAAGCACAATTACTCTTTCATTTCCAATGGAATGCTGTAAGAGGATTAAATAAAAAATATATTTAAGTCTGGCAAACAAATCGTCAAAGCATTGTGTATACTAAATTTCATAAACGTGAACTGTATTTATAAAAAGTTGAAATAGTGAAAGCTCTTGTATCCCACATGGAAAGCCGCAATTGACTCGCGAAAAAATAACATGACTGATGAAGATTATATAAACACTGTTATATATTGTCATAGCCTTTCCCTTCTATGTAAGTAAGTTATCATCATGAATTCTGTGCAAAGACGAAAACCAAAGAAAAAACAAAGACGAAATTCCATCGAAATATCCCATCAGCAAATCATAGTGTTCATGTACCCGTAAACCACGTGAAAAATAGAGACTCTGTTCTTGTATGCCGTCGACATGTCATACCACCTCCGAAAATATATCCCTATAGCACTTATTTATATAAGGGATCATATACTATGCGGGCATTACATAAAAGTAATATCTCTGATATGTATCATAGGATTACTGGCATAGATTCCATTGTGTTCTTCCCGTATTTTTTCTTCTTATCTGTGAGACACTTTGTTTGTATGAGTCTGGTGTGGTGTCTTTTTTCTGTCGACATTCAAAGAATTCAGATGGGACGCGTGACAGCTATGAATAATGAAGAAAAAATCAGCATATGTGCTTATTAAAGGGGAAAAATTCACGTTCTCCTAACAGCAAGAATACGTGTATCATACATATATGTAGTCAGAAAAGAGGGAAAAAGACAAGGTCTATACGAGAATACCTTAGAGTGAGCGTATCATATTATGTTAGATAAGAAGGTATAAAAGGGATATCTCCTTTCTTCTGTAATAGAGGAACAATAACGAACAAGATGTACTTTTTGGGTGTCCTTCGTATAATTCTGGATTGCCAGATATGGGGAAATAGTGAATGGAACAAAGATTTTCTATGGTGATTTTTTATTATTTTCATCATATGTTATATTTTTCATTCATTTGCGAATATTACGAAAAAAATCTTTATATTCATTGATACTATTCATATTCATTGTTTTATGCATAATATTATTTATAACCGGAAGCTATTTCTCCGTTTTGACCTGTACGTCTGTTTGTCTGTTTTCCTGGTGCGACCTAAAATCTTGTATATTACGCCTTTAAATATATAGAAAAGTAGATTCGGTGTTGGCACTTTGTATATATTTTTTTCAGGTTCCGGTATTTGTTCCTTGTGAATAAAATGTACAGACTGATTTGAGATAACGCACACGCCTATTCAGCACTCCGGTTACATATTTTTTTTACAAAAGTACCTCTGTATTTTTACATGGAATATAAATAAATATCGCATTGTGATCTGACACAGTCGTCGGTTACACTCTCCACGGTTGATGTTCTGTGTCGGTACTACCGTCCGACATTGTTTTACCTACCGAACGGTGACACCGTTACTATCACCAAAAAGAAGGCAGAAAGGAGGGAAGGGGGAAAATGATTTTGTCTTTTTAAAAATCCATCCATACCAATATCATACTTATGAATAGTTACAGCAGACGGGAGATTCCTGTTTCTTGTTAATGCTGCAGTGGAAGCTGGTTATGGTGTTTAGACCAACACAAACAAGCTCGCAGTGCTCTTTTGTGTAAAGATATGCATGTAGATGGATGAATGAAGATGAAATATTTATGGGCTCTACGTGAGGGCATGAGACATGGAAGACTCGTCTTGTTCAACCAAACACATATAAATATTATCTCTCTCTTGTACTTTCTCAGTTCTTGTGTGTTTGTGCGCCCAATGCACCAAGGAACATGAATTTTCATATAACATATTGCACACCAGTCCCATCACAAAGGGAATAAAATTGGTTGAAACTAAACCTTAACTCTTCTCCTCTGTACTGCTTTTGATATCTCGTAGCTTTATTCCATTTCTTATTTTCCTATTTGTTCTTCTTTTTCTACAAACATTTCCACGGCATTTTGGATTTGGATCAGGCATAGGCTCTATAAAAAATCTATAGTAAACATACTCACTCTCTCGCCAGATTTGTTTGTGTTGGCTTACATAAGTAAATACGTAATATGATGCAGCATTACATTATTATAATGCAAGTGCATTATTTACTAGGTGTCAGTCAGTTGTGAGATATGGGTGTAGTACATTAGTAAACAGCATGCATGAGA
Source organism: Coecobrya sp. COE2 (assembly GCA_027743765.1). Taxonomy (NCBI): domain Eukaryota; kingdom Metazoa; phylum Arthropoda; class Collembola; order Entomobryomorpha; family Entomobryidae; genus Coecobrya; species Coecobrya sp. COE2. Next base: position 19,113 of record JAHZMV010003304.1, read on the forward strand.
GTGTCAGTGAAAACTTACTTGCAAAGTCTTCATTCTGAGAGTATGCTGAAGTACTACAATGATTTTTAGAGTGAAAATGTTTTTGTTCATTTACACAACGCTGAGTTTTGTATTATTACGCAGTGTCAAATGAGGCCGCATTTAAAAAATAACTGACGACGTGCCTAAGAAAATTTTATTGATATTAATGCATATAAAAATTTCCAGTTTGAACTATGTTATTGTGGTTGTCGTGAAGAAAGCTTTTATCGCCTTGTAAATTGCAAAAGCCATATTCCCATTTTTCGTGTTTGCATCTCCATCTTCCTCCGCTACAGATTGTCAGCCTCGAAGAAACGAAAATGGAGATGATGGAGGAGAAAAAAGCTGGAAAGAAGATTGTCAGTCAACTATATACATAGTGAGGTAAATATAACAACGCTAAACTAATCGATCCGCGCAATTTATTCAGCTTTCAATCATTTTAATTTTGTTGTCTCATCAAGACATACTGGCAGAATGACATTTAGAAGCAACGCATAATAATATGCATGGCACTTGTAATCATTCAACATCAACATCCTATTACAGTAATTGTCATACACTTATAAACTCGAAACAAGTGAGCGAGAGCAAGTCCTGCACTTCATCAACTAGTCTAGCCACGAGTGTGCCTGCTGTTGTTGATCTTTCCTGCCACTTCAGCTTCTTTTTTCATCCAGAGGCTCATTTATTTTTTATGTAGTAGTGGTTGCTGTCGCTGACTTTCTCTTTTCCCTGTCACTTGTTAGAACAGCTTAATTGGCCTTGACACCATAAAGGAAGTTAAAGTGAGAGGACAAATTAAATTAATCACTATTTCATACAGAAACAAATGGTAAGTAAATGTGCTAAATAAGGTAAGCATATGCAGCACCAATCTGCTTTCTCCGTGTGCATAGTGTGCGGTCTGGATCTTATTCCTTGTCTTATTACATTTTCATATAAACACCAAGCTAGTTCGTTGATACAAGAAAATGCAAAAAAAAATCCTTGCATTATACATCCGTGATCCAACCACAATTGCAGTCAAAGTTCAAACCATAACAGCAATAATATTCTAGTAAGCGCACCGTAGATTACTACATATGAAATATGTAATAAGGTGGGATCAGTTGTATCTGTAAATTGGCAAAGTAGGAATGGCGCCTTCCATACTACAATTTCCAATTCAGTATAGCACCCGTAGGCTTATTTATTAACAGTTATTATCATCAATGCTAGTTTTTTGTATGCCATAACGCTGCCATAACTTAATCGACAACACCGCGTGCACATGAACTTTCAGCAAAAAGCCTGCTCTATGTGACTCCAGAAATCTCCGAAAAAAAAAACGTTCTCTGGGATTGCATTCAAGAGAAAACGGTGGGCAGGTGTGGAGGTTCATTTACTATCCGTTCTCTTCCCACACATACACATAGCAATCTACTGTTGTGTATTCTCTTGTTTTTGTATGTGCGTGGAGAAAGACAGATATTATTAGAACGGGTTGATGGATAGGGTGCCATGCAACTTTTTGACTGCTCGCTGCTGCCTTTCTGCTGCTGACTTACTGTTTCCCTCCTTTCCTTTTTCGACAAGTAATGATGACGATGATGAAATTGGGAGGCTTCCCCTAAGGCTTACCAATGACTTCTTCTGTTGGAAATTGTATGTGACATGATGATGGGACTAGCAGATATGGGAGTGCGTAAGTTAAAACGATTCTAACTGTCTTCATCTATCCTTACGGCCACACATACTTTGTGCCTCATGTAACACTCCTATCTCCAAACAATCTCCCGTTCCTTATCTCCCTGTCTGGTATACGAAAATATGTATTAGCTACTTTCTACATTCTATAATCTACAGACCGTAAGTCCGCCGTAGTCTAGGCTTTTTATAACTTTGTAGTGCGGATCTGAAAATTCTTACATTATGCCAGGAATTTTGCAAATCTTACTTTAGGCATAATCAGGAATTGCGAATTATCTTTTAGGTTTCATTTGGGTTAGAACCAGTTGTTTCATATGAATACATGAACTTCAAGAGGTACAACAAAAAACCCGAGAATTGAGGCTGTACCATGGATCGTAAGAATTTCGATGTCTACTGCTGATGTACAAAGGATAACTGTCTTAACATTTACCACTATTATTATTATTGATTGAAGTTCATCTTTCTAGATTTTTTTCCTTGCTCCCAACAAGTCGACAAGACCGCTAGCAAGAACGTCAAAAAATGTAACCTTCCGTTCTATCTCCTTTCATCCAGTTCACTTCCAATTTTGAGGAGGAGGGGGACACAGCTGCGACGATTTACATTATGTTTTACACACAGTAAATGGATTTTTCTAGTATCTAATGCGAAAGCGAATACAAATTGCTCCCCTTTATACATATCTATAGAGAGTTGTGGGGATGGGGAAAGGATGAGCCATTGATGTTAGATTGTGATGTAGATGACGACGTCTAGGACGACCTAAATGACAACGAAAATGCTACAGGAGCTTTTGATCAAAGTAAAAGGAGTATGTAATAATGCGAGATGTGGAGGAGGTTGACTTTAAGTGTTCATCTCTGATGGTGATGACGATACATTATAATAAAAACAACTGGAAGACTCGAAGTGATGAATCTTTCCAAGTATGCATAATATTTGCTTGCACATACACACACAAGGCTGAACGGAAAGAATAAGAAAAAGGTGAAAGCTTTTGATACAGATAGGTATACTTACACATACGCTTTCTTTTTCTATGCTTTCTCAAAGTCAAAGTTGTTTTGGGGTGTTTGTGCAATGAAGAGAATCTATAACGGAGTAATACTGCACATTATAACGCACTACTCCACCAGTAATAATAATAGGTCGTTTGATGATGCCTTTGCATTTTGCCGTTATCGTTGCCGCAGTCTATGATGTTATATGAGAACGACAATGAAGAGGATGGGGATGTTGTCGATGATGATGATGACGACGGTGGTGGTGGCAAAACAGTAAAAATAATAGCAATACGTTACGTTATAAATACGGATATATATACATAGGTAATAATATCGTCGTGGAGTCTGTTGCCAGTGACGGCGTGGAGGCGGTGGTGGCTACGGGCTATTATTATTAGAAAAGACTAGTAAATGTTGATGTTGTGCAGGGTTTTGCTAATAGAAGTGTGGTGTGCACGGTGAAGTAACTCTCTATCGTTTATGTTGTGTAGCTTCAGAAGCAGTAAAGCGCACATGTTGGTACCCTGATGATGATGTTGATAAAGAGAAAGTAGGCGTAGAACAAGAGAGTATAGAGAAAGTGTGGAACTCAATGACAACTTTTTCTCAACTTGAGCATCATCATGAAGTAAATACAAATGGGCACTTTCACTTCCAATTATGCAACGCAACGTGTTCTTACATTACGCAAAGCTCCGATGGATATATTATTCAAGTAGCAAAGTTTATGCTTTCATGTTCCTATATGCATCTGCTTATCTTTTGCATGCAGAAAGGTTGATATGCATTTTGTCGTTTCAACGGGCGGATGATGTATTAAAGAATGGCTGTGTGTCATATAAGAATACATTGAACCAGTAGCAGTGAAACACTGAGCCTTAGGGCAGGATCTGTAATGAAAAAACCCATTCAACAAACTGTAAGAGAGAAGGTTGAATTGTCTTTTTTATATTTTTCGTAAATAAATGTGCTGAGTCGTGACTTTTTGTAGGCATCTCCAATTGTCATCATTAGCGTTACGTTATGTTTGCCTTAACGACTATCCAGTTGACATCCTTTTAAAAATATAAAATAATATCTGTACACTTTTAATAATAATGATAATAATAATAAGTTCTACTGCACAAATATAGTTTTTATTGTAGAAAATATGTGTATTAAATTCCACCACTAACAACGACATTTATCGTGAGCTAAGTACCATGACTACTGCTCTACGTGTCCGCTTCACGAAAACTACCATTACAATTCGTAACGGCCCTACATGCCACTAACTAGACAACATCCTTAAAATCCATAGCCGTGATAGTAGTAGTAGCAGCACAGTCAATTACACTTCTCATTAAATATCCTGCTTATCTAACCATGATTCCCGTTTACAATCTGCAGCGCATCCAGAGAAAGAGAGCGAGAGAAGAAAGGGATCCTGAGGGGAATCAATAAATGTGGAAATTATCCCACACGGTTGAGCCAAATAACTGTAGAAGAGAATCAAGTGTAGAAAGAGAGAGAGAGGGAAAATCGGGAAAGGTAAGAATGTTTCTATATCCACTTGGAATCTCCCACTTTCTTCTACACACTGGGTTCATCATCCTAAGCTTTCTCGCACTCTCCACTACTGCTTCTAGTACAGTTATAGTAATAGGTTATCATCATCAAGAGAGTAGTATGCTTAGAGAATCAGCAATGATGCATTTGAGTAGGTTTTCGCTCTCTCTCTCTCAATCACACACACATAAATACACAATGAAGATATCCTCCTTTCTCATTTCTGTAGATATCCACCTTCTTCTTTACTGTGTAATTTTCTCTGTTCTGGAAAGATTTTTTCCCCTATATTAACTAGGCAGTATGAAATGGTATGAGCAATCACGGTTCAAAATCATCATCATTATTATTGTTAATATTATTATTATCAGCATGTCATTTCCCATTTCCTTTTCCCTGGAATCCTTCTCCATCTTCCATTATCGCATCTTCCTGATGACGTTGACGACGATCTTACCTCCTACTCTCCAAGTCTAAGATCGCATTAGGTGCTACTACATTTGAATGATTACCTATGTACATTTCGCTGCGCATATATGTAAATATGTGTAGTATAAGCCTTTTAGTGTAAAGTTGAAAGTAAAGTAATGGAACTTTAGAATACTACCGCTCTCTAGATATTCCAAGATTTCTACTTCACTTCCTTATTTCATTTGAATGAACCTCGAAAGATTACTGTGCCAAAAGTAAAGTACTTAATATCTTGTGCATGAACTCATAGCCTTGGAAACATTATCGAATATTTATACCATGCACATGTTATAGTTGTTTACAAATAAGAAGTACGAATTGCGTAAGAGTAATAATCCAATTTGATTATGAAAGTGAAATTACGCAATAAAACTTGGGATAGGATATGTAATGCTAAATGAGAAGTAATAAATCTTTGGCTGAAATGGATACCACTCTACTGAATATTTACACAAGTCTGGTTCACTTCCTTTTCCCTCGTCCTTCTTTTTTACCATTTCACTCTTTATCTTTCTACCCAAACACAAACACAAACAATCCGAAATAGTAGTGCTGTTTGAAATCGATGCGTAAATCTCGTGCATTTTTTCCCAAGTAAAGGAATAAAAGATGAAATGAACATGTTATTGGAAATACGTGTTGTGTTGTAACAATTGAAAGTTGAATTTATTCCCTCTTCTTCGCCTACAACAATCATACTATCGCAGCTACTTACTAACCACATTTCTGTATAAATATGTTTTTGCAATGAGAGAGATGAAAAAATGAGAAAGAAAGCTGGTGAATGCTCATGATGACTGATGATGAGATCCGAGCGATATGTCTAGAATTCGCAGCAACTACATAATCCATAAAGAATATCGAATACTACCACTTATAAAACTGGAATGGAACGAAAGAAATGGGATCACTTTCTCCTTACCGAGCCACCACACCACCATTGCCGGCAAAACAACAACAAAAAGTACAATGAGCCATGATCCTCAGCAAAAATACAGAATTGTGCTTTTCTTGACAGTAGTGCCATTTTCAAAGGCATGAAGCAAGAAGCATGCATCACGTTGCTTGTGTATTCTGTATACACGTCAGGAAAATTCATAACTATTTGGCACACATTGCCTTTTTCATGTTGCTGCTGCTCAAGGGGAGAATAAAAAGAGGGCACGAGAATCCATATTACTATGCATTATATATCTATGTGGATATAAATAATATACATTATGTAACTTGCCACTCACCAAAAGTGAAGCGGAAGACATAAGTTAAGCTACGCATACATACTTGGCGAATGTCGTTCTTTCTTTGCTCATCATGAGTGTACATGGAACTCATACTAAGAAGTATGTTTATAATTTTTTGCACCGCCACTGCTCTAACTGTGTAAGTACGTGCAAAGAAAGTGTAGTGAGGCTTGGTGAAGGGGAAAGAAGCTACAACTACTATTCACTCATTCATTCAGTCACTTGACGAATCAGTCATAATATATATTATATTCCATCTTCATTTTTTCGGTTAAAGACGACGTTTCATGGGAAGCAGAGAAGGCGGAAGAACGAAGAAAAATAGCATGAAGAAAGCATCATAACATTCGTATCAACAATTTTTTCTTCTTCTTTTTTTCTGAAATACATACCTACCTACGTACACAGTTACGTGGGGAAACTAGCATTGCTGGGGAAAATAGCAAGATTGGAAATCCTGAGTGAAAGCTGCAATAAATCGGATTCTAACCGTTTTCTTCTTTCTCTATCGTGCCACGAGTACTGCTCCAAGGGCTTGGAAATAAAAAAGATTCCAACGAACTGAGGCAAAGCTCATATTATCTATTATTTTCGTCTTCTCCTTTCACACAGACTCTCCTCCTACTTTTCCTTCAAAGTGCCAGCATTATTATTACGATGCCTATACTTCTCTCTGTACTCACTCACCATTACTGACTACTGACTGCCACGTCATTTCCACTATTACTCGATCATGTTTCCTTGAGAATAAATGCAAGCAGACGGAATCCAAACAAATTACCACCAGAAATACTTACCACTTTCCCCGTATCAATGTATGCAAGAAAACACATATAATACACATTATTTTATGGATACATCCTAACATTGTGGAATGCGCATCCTATCTTATAATACGTCAACCAACAGAAAGTATATGGATCAGCCATGTGTGGTTATTATAAAGATGTACTTATAGCACAAAGGCCCACTACTTTTACTACACTATCGTTCAAAAGAGACAGAGAGAGAGAGTAATGAAAAAAACACAATCTTTGCACCATTTCGATGAGCGTAGGCGTCATATATTGGAAATTTGTTTAGTTATGCATAGACTTGCCCGTCACCACCAAATATCGCCATTTGTAAAAGGAACTACCTATATATCTGCAGGAAAATGGAGAAAGCTAGTGTTACGCAGTGGCGCATACAATGTTCATCTTACTTAGTTATCATTTCAAGGCAGTATATTTTGGGCAGATAGTCAATATCAACAAAGTTTTTTCTTATTGTGAAGAAGCATCGCAGCAGCAGTAGCTGAATGAACAAAAAATGCAATAAATAAAAAAATGGAAATATTTTGTTGAAGTACTTTGTTATCATTTATAGGAAGAGACTTGAAAATCATTCTTTGCATCAATATCCTTCCTTTGTATAGAATTTTAGAAAGATATTTTGTATGAATCAGTATCGAAATATAAATGTGTCTATTTATATGGAAAAATTGGTCTAATTTGAATTCCATCTTCGTACGACAACACTAGCTATACATAACGGTAAAATAAACTAGTACAGAAAAGTAGAGCAAATATAGTATTGAGAATAGACTTCAAACAGGAAAAGTCACAATCATGATTAGAGCAAATTGTTGTTGAAGGACGGCAAAGTAGAAGTGTAATGATTTTGATAATATTCGAATTATTAGCTATTATGTACCATATACGCCCCCTCGCAAGTAAAAGAAAATTAATTCTTTCGCGAAAGGGTCTGACAGGAAAGGTAATCAATTTTATTGCAGCGTAAGCATTTAATATTGAACCCTGTTTAACACACACAAACGAAAAGGGAACATGGTTGGTTGAAGTTAGTTTTTCGTTCTTGTAAGATATCATCATGAATGATTTAAAAAATATCAGCTATCCTACGAAAAGAACCAGTGAAAATGAACAGGCAACGAAAATATGCGAATTTATTGATTAGATTCAGATCAACAGTTACACGATGCCAACTAAATTCAAGAGTAAAATCCATTGATCGCAAGCATATAAACCCTCTGCAAATTAATGGGTTTTCTTTTCAAAATATTTTATGCAAAATTCCAAACCAGCTAGGGTCAATACTGAAAGAATAATCATAAACGCTAAATAAGAATTTTTATTTAGACAAGAGCAACAAAATTTGGAAAATAAGAAGATATTTCTAGTAGCAGAAACATTGGCATGTATTTGCCGAATAACTTTCTGAACGGAATGGCACGCATCACAAAAATTGCAATTTGTACTACGTTAACAAGAAACTGGAAGAAATTGTTTCCATTCCTCATTTTATGATACACTCTAACAATGACAAAAAAGTAGGATATGAAAATAGCCTTGAGGCAACAATAAAACTTGAGTCTTCTACTATACGAGAAACGGAGAGCGAGAAACGGATGAAAGAATGCCGCATTTACTACTGTTATTGTCATAAACAAGAACCATGTAACATTACTTTCCTTTGGCAGGTTCTATAACAAAAGTGTAATCAGTGCCAAATTTATTTCTAGTAAATATGTATATGTTCATAAACAGAAAAATAACTACTAATATATAACAAACATATAGGAATAAAATTTGGTTGAGAATGTAAAATGAATGAATGAAATGTCAACTTGCTAGTAAATATTGTTATGAAGCTTACAAGAAACTCGTTTTCTCTGTTTATTTTTCCACTACTTCAAAATGATTCTTATCAAAGTCTTTTTAGCGGTTAAGTGTAAAAGAATAATGAATTGCAAATACCCGCCATCATTTCATGTAAACGTCCATAGGATAGCTAAACGAATGACAATTATCTTTTACGAGAATCAGCTGAAATTAATTTTTTCGAACATTTGATGCCTCGTGCATTTTATCTGGACAGTTGTATGCATGCATAAGTGAATAAATTAGAAAGGGAAATCCAATAGGCTTGTTGTTCCCAAAGTTCACGTTATCATTCAAGACAGACAACAAACTGCCATGTACGGCTAATGTTATTAGGCTGACGCTGATAGAGGTACTTTTTGTGGTTCTACATTTGTCGGTTTCACTATATTCCGAAAGAGCAGAAAACATGGTAGAGAAAATAGTTGACAGCACAGCAACAACTCTCATCTTGTCTTTTCTTTCGCTCCCCTACACACAATTGTTATCTCAGATGACTAGCTTTTTGCACTTTTATGTATGCATGCCTGGTTTGGCTTGGCCACTGCCACTCTACTCACCAACCAGCCAAACAAAACCACTTTCACTTCCACGACAAGTGCTACACTACAACTCAGTATAGCACTACTGTTGCTATACCACCACCGACAGCCGAGCTACTAAATTGTACTCCTATTAGTAAAAAAGACCAGTTTCGTAAGCAAACGCTAATAATGCAACAACCGTTCCATCCACTAGTCAGCTTCCCATTCTTTTTTTGCCATTCTCATTCAACACACACTTTCCCTTCCTCTCTTGTATTCCCTGCTCTCGGTGAGTTTCTGAAAATGAATGTCATTTTGGCCCTACAACATTCCATGTCATGGAAATACGTGAACAAAGGTACTATATGCGATACATGAAGAAGCGATAACCTCGACATTTCTACATTCCACATTACATACATATGTTTCTACTCTCAATACATGTAGTCAATTTACCATATCAAAAAAGTAAAAATAATGTTGAGCACGTAAAATTCTCACAATCAGGTTTTCATGAGAAGAGCTATTGTTCAAGAGCACACCTTGTTTCCGCCAACACCACAACCAGATTTGGATTTGACATTGTACACATTAGACTTTCTCTATTCCTGTCCGTTGACCTGATGGAACCATACGCACAACAGCTAATGAATGAAACAAAGCAGCATTCCACAATTGCTAAATTGGATCCAGTTCATGTGTAGAGATGCTAGTCATTCATTATAATACTGTAACACGTGGAATTAGACGGAAATGGTACTTCATACTATGTTCAGTATCTTACTTTTATATGTATTGAAATTCTGGTAGTTACATTAGCGATTCATAGAGATTTTTAGGTTGCTCAAATAAATTATGGACAGTGTTTCCGGAGAAGGGTATAGAAAGAGGAAAACAGTACAATATATTTGGTATGTGAGAGATGTCAAAATACATCAAAAATAATTAGAAAAAGTTTGTCAAGTGATATTACATTGAGCATGGATGGGATTTTTATTATTGTTAATGATTCTTGATCCTGTAGACTGTCCAATATGTCACTTATTAACTGTCAGAAGCATTAACGGTATAGCAAGTTAATGCCATTAACATTATGTCTGTCTGTCTGTAAACGTGAAATGACCGACTCGTACCAAATTTGGCATACGAGTTCCTTAGATCTTTGGAACCTTTGGTATTAATTTTTTTTAAATCGGTTAATTTTCAACTGTCAGTGACCGTTACGATTTCAAAAAGCAACATATTCATGTGGTACATAATCTATACTACATTTTCGACTAATAAGAACAATCTGAAGACAATTCGAAAATCCCTAACGGTATTCGACAAAATACCAGGTTTTTCAAGAAATCATATTTCATGTAAAAAAGTTTTAAGAGACTTTTGAACGGAATGTAATTCTGTCAATCTGTTTTATATAAATGACAACAGATGACAAGGTACGTTGTTGGGAGTGACATCTGAGGGGTTTGATAGCCTTCTAGTTTCTAAATCTAAAGCCTACAGTTTTAAAAATAATTACAGTTATAGATTCATATATATTAACTAAAAAATTGAATGCTCCATAGTCTGCAGTTAGTATTAATGGACAAAAGGTGGAAGGGGAAAGCAATACATGCAAAACCAATTTATTACCGCTCGTTTCAATTTACTCAAGGTATCCACAGAGCAGGAACTGACAAGCAATAATGTTTGGAGTGACATTTAAATTATAGATGGATATATTTCGGATTTACAATAAAAATGATGCGAATGAACATGTTTTCTTTTTCGTATTTACTTTTAGCAGGGACGTACTAAATGTATCCTTGGAAAAAAACTATCAGATGTGATGCCCACTTCATCACACAACGATGAATCCAAAACAATTGAATATCACAAAAAAATTCAGAACTCGGTCTGATATTTTGCATGTGTACATGACAGTTGACTAGTTGATCCCCTCTTGTGAGCCACTACCGCAATCACCTAAACAATTTAGTTGTAGATTTGACTCGACGGGGAAACAGGCGTAGCAATCCGTACGGTTTCCTTCCTCAAATATGTATTTGGTATGTTTTTTATAAGCAATAAGTATAGGTACGTAAGTATTGTATAAGGGTTTGGTTCCTCATTTATAAAAATTGTACTTTTGTGTACCATATGGATACTTGTAGATCGATATTATTTGCAGATTAGGATGCCATAAACTCTAGCTGATCGACATGCATATTAATCAAAAATGAGTTTCTTGAAACCACTGGCAAACAAACTCGACTACGGCGTAGTATGATGAATGCTGTTTATTGTTTGCTGGAAAAAATATAATGTCAATAGCTAGAGTACTGTTTACACCAAAAGTGAATTATTGGTGGTGTATATTATTTTTGCGTGAAAATTTGCTTGGTATTATAAATAGCCTGCCATTCTTTATGAAGGAATTATGCGATGAATAATAGTGGTCAGATGTCAGATGTATTCACACTGCCAGTACTAAAGCGAGACGTACATATTGTTGAGATTTTTCTATGAACTGATGATGAGGGTAGAGCCTCTGGCAAAGCAAAACAAATTCCCCACACGGGGAAACAGCCCATTTAAATAATGCTCCATTTTGTTATTTTTATTTTTATTATAAGTACATTGCATACATACATATTACCTCTGATATCATTCATTTTATGCATCTCGTGATCATGCTGGCGATGATAACGACGCGGTTGTTGTTATAAGGCGTACACATTGTTTATGTTATTGGTAAGGCTGGTTCGCACTTTGGAGAAAGTAAGAAAGCAGAAGCAGTGTGTGCTTGTGACGTATAAAATCTGAAAGTGAAAGTATAGAGAAAGGTAGAAGTGGTGGTAACATTCTCATGGCTTTCTTTCTTGGCTTTGTTACTGGCGTTATATTACCATTTGTTTACTTTTCCTTCATCTCCGGCATACTTCTTACTAACTAGTTTTTCGTGTTTTTGTTATCATTGCAATAATAAAACCTCCTTCTTCTTTTGGAACACAACATGTTTCCCAACTCCCATTTTAGGGGCACTGATACAGACATACACTGCTTGCTCCAAGCGTTCTCATTCTCATTCCAGCAACGGACATTCCAACTCAAGGCATTGGAAAGCGTCTTTTCTACAATGTGAACCGCTTATATTTATAGGAGGAGTAGCAACTGGCAACACGCTTCACTGACGCCTCTTGAAATGATGATTGCATAACATGCATGAATCTGTTCAATCAAATTCATGCAAGCAAATCGCATTCAAATGTAGACAAAATTGTTACCCTGAGCATAGCATTATGTTGTGTGTTATTTATGACAACGTCCTCATCATCATCATCTTCATCACACATCCTTTTCCTGGATTCTCATTATCAAACAAAGAATACTTGCCATTATGCCAAGGGGTGACCTTTCTTTCCCCAGTAGACTGTTTCTTCTTGTGGCAGTGTACGTACAAGGATGATGATGTATGGTAATGAAATGTTTTTTCAAAGAAGAGTCTTTTATGGCCAGAATGATGTTTTCTTTATTTTCGCGGAATACACGCTTCTCATACAATAATGATGATGGTGATTCCAAGTAGGAGTGGTTGTTGTACTGTGCTGAATTGTCACTTACATTCTCATCATCAGCAGTAGAAAAGCATTGTCATCATCCTCATCATCATTCTCCATACAGGAGTGAAAACACGCGGGTAACATTAGTAAATACAGCATGTATGAATAAAAACGACGGTGAAATGAATGTTTTTTCAATCAACATCGACATGATCAAACTCCTTTGGTTCAGTAGAAAACTAGTTTATTCGATGTTACTTCTACTTCTCTATCTGTCTGTATTTGTAGAAAAAAGTACTTTTGTTACCGGTGATGATGATGAGAATGACGAGAAGGGATGGTTCATCTTCGTAGTAATCTATTGCATATAGCAGTTTCAATGCCTATCATAATAAGTTTTTACGCTAGTCCAAATTCAGAGGATTGTACAGAATACGCATGTTCTATTGTCAAAAGTACTTTCTCTTTCAGTTGTCGTTTTTTTTTCATTCTGAGAATGAGCGAAACGAAGGAGGAAGGAAGAAGGAACTAGGAACTAAATGAAAGCGAAGGAAGGAGACATGTTTGAAGTTTAGCCGGCAATGTAAATGTATGTATCTTGAGATGTAATAGTAGCCATAGAAAATATTGAATTAGTGATGTTTCTACAGGAACGGAGCAGTGTTCAGAAAAATGCCAAACAGAGATGAAGAATAAAGCTTCGATATAAAAATCGATGTACACGCCTCAATGTACGTCCATGTACTGTTTATTTAGGTATATATCTATATTACAGTATATAACGCTACAACATACGATACATAATGAATAATATATTTTTTGTGGGAAATAAATCACGACAAGTTGTTTCATTCCTTCATTCAGTCAGGCACTCTCTCGTTTCCATTGTTGCCCAATCCAAAAACTTTCCATCATCGCCATCTTACAAATAGAAATAGCTGGAAAGCATTCACATTGCTGTGCTTACGAAAGCTTCCTGCTACATAATCAGCTCTAAATTTCTATGGTTCATGCCGTTCATTCAACTGTAGTTCTAGAGGATTTTACAACTCTCACAACTTCCCTGGATCATCTAAATTGAAATATATAACTATGTTTACGTTTATATAATCAACGTTTACATTCAAAAGAAGATTTTTGATATGAATATTTTTATAGAAAATCCATAGAAAGGATCTGCCTCCTCATATTTTCTCTGGGTTCAAGTCGCAAGAAAATGAAATCAGCCCGACTCTGTTCCCCGTTTTCGTCTTAACAATAGTAGTAATGCTGGACAATCGGGTGCCGGAGGGATTGTCCGAGATAATTAAAAATAAAAAGTTACAACAGAGGAGTCACATGGAGTTGAACGAGCGTAACGGGAAGTTTTGTATCTAAATCAGTAGATTTAGAAGTTGCAATATAAATTATATTATATAATCCTTGTGTGTTGTATATGTTTTTATATAAGTAAATAGTATGTTCATTGTTGAGAAAGTTGGTATGATGAAACTATGCAGTCATTCCTTCATCAACATCAATGTGTATCGTCGCGGTTGGTCGCTGTCACGAATAAGAAGGAGCGGATTTTCATTTAAAAGGGAACTCATTTTTTATTTCATTTGACCGTTATTGTGTGGAAGAGTCTTGTCCACTGACACAGAAGATACCTACAAAGGATGAAGGACAAAGACCATGATTTAGGTAGAAGAGCAAACAGAAGGAGAAATAGTTTTTGGCGGAATGCTGGTATCCTATAAAAGCTGGCCGCACATTGTACAAATATGCCAGACTACTATAGCATGAAACACAGCCAAATGAATACACATCATCACATTGTAATAGAAGAAATGGTGCAGGTTTTTCTTGTGACAGACACGTACAAAACCGACACACATTGTCTTGTATCGTATGTAATATAGATCATTTACTACCCTACAAATGTTCACACTGACTGACCCATTCTTTGAAAGAAAAAAACGAGAGAGAAAGCGACATGGGACCGGGAGACAGCGGAGTAGTGGACAAAACGTAAGCAGACGACATGTTTCTACTTTTCTATTATTATTAGAGTATTTTGTGTATCTTTTTCACAAGGTATGTACTAATTATCTGTTACAGTGTTTCCCTCGGGAATGTTTACCTCACTATGTGGTCGTGGACAGTATTGTGTGTGAACACGGAGGTGGGTCAATACTATTTCATATTCTCTGCCCTTTTCTGTTCATTAAGGTCATCATTAGCCTTCTTCCGTTGTTCATTGGTGAGCTTAAAAGAATTGAACAATAACATCCACCCATGTTATGTCTCAGAGCAAGTAACATAACTGGACACAGTTTACAAATACAACAAATATTGAAAGTGCTTGGTCTCAACTCTAAGCAATTGTGATGGAGGAAACGGCAGGTTAATGACATTAAATGATATCCTTGATACAGAGTTTTGGCATTAAACAAACTTATTTATAGACTTTCTCTCAACCTCTCACGACATGAGTCATTCATGGTTGAACTGACAAATTGACAATGGTTGACAATACAATTTACCATGAATAACGCCATAAACATTTGTACATTTTGTAAAAACAAGGAATCGATTTTCAGGATGAATTGTATACTCCCTGAGCATTTGTAGTCTTTATATACATTCATGTCTTTATTATTTATTTATTTAACTTGTGACACTTGTCAATGTGGTCTCATATTGGTGAAAAAACTATCAGAATTTCAATACAGGAGAAAAGGAAGGAAACTTTCTTCACCTACCAGAGAAATAGTTTTTTGTGCGGATGGATACTTCCTGTTGCGAGAACAAATAAAAGTTTGATATAAAAGTACATGGACAAGTTTGTGTGACTTTTGATTCCCACTCTTTTTTCATAACAGAACTGGATGGATGTAAGGGTGGATATCGGTAAGTACATCTTTGGGTCTCATATAACATAACATAAAATATTAATATTATATGATATGTAGTTCTACGTGTACTTTCTCTGTGTCAGTCTTTTTCAGAGAGTTGCTTGGCTCTTGGTCGTGCTGTGGGGATAAATAGGCGCAACGGTAGAATAGTTGCTCCAAGAAGAGGTCGTATGTATTTGGAAAGGATCTGCCTCCACATAATGTCTTGGGTCGGAACAAGAATACAGAGAGGGTTTCTATCAAGCTGCTGCTGCTGTGACAAGAATTTAGAACTGGTGCGGTGATGGTGGAAACGACGTCCCAAAATGCATTTCCTTGTCTATTCTTTAAATCAATAGCTTTAAGCAATGGGAGCAAAAAATAAGTGGTAATAGGAGCCGAAGCATAAGATGGGTGAAGCGGCTGTTCGTATACCGCCAGTAAAGAAACAAGGAAAAGTCAACGACTATTACATCAACGACCAGCAAAGTGTAGAGAGAAAAAAGAGTTTTTTCGTGTTGCTGGGTGATGGTGGTGGTGGGCAGGGATCAGGATGCTAGTCGCAAACTAACATCCTTATATACAGCAGAGTAATAGTGTTTTTTATGTGGTGACAATATGGAAGGAAAAGAATTTTCTTTGTCACCCAATCATAGTGACAGGTATGCTTGTGTATCCTTTCAACAAATTTTTGGTAAGTGGGATCAAGTAGAAGGCAGCGCCAAAGCAATTGGCTTTTCTGACTCGTATGAATTTTGAAAACGTGTTTTTCTCGTAAATTCTTGTCATACTTTAACTATAACCGAGCATGTTTCTCAAATTCTTCCTTCAAATCATTCTCACCAAATATACAACACGGAAGGGTTCATACTAGGTAACCGAGAACGTACTGTGCACATCACACAAATGTAGGCACATATTACCTACTCACTTGCATGCATAAAAAGGGTAACTTAATTTTCCAAATGCTTATAGGCGATTAATATGAAATAGTTTTGAAATTGGGGGAAATGACTTTTCTGGAGGAATACATTCCATGCTGGTTCAGTTGGCAGGATCTCCCCAAAAATTATGATTAAAAATTAGACTGGGAAATCTGTAACTTGTCTCCAGGCAGATTGTGCTAATACTTAAGTTTCCCTCTTTCTCTCTCTCTCTCCCAACATTTCATGAAAATGCCAATGTATACTCTGCGGGCGTGTAGTAGTAATCGTGCAGCAGTTTCAAGACGGCGAGTGCACATAATCCACTTAAGGAAACTCGTTACAAACCAAATAGCGAAATTTGACTCAAGTCCTTTTTTAATGAAGACAGCCTTACCTCCCCTTCCAACTTTTCATGAGTTGAGCTTCATCTTCATTTTTGGAGGTATCATCATTTCATTCTTATTATATAAGCAGAAAATTCTGAATGTAACTACATTGCCTCAGAGTAAGGCCCTTCAGTATAAAACCTGAAACACACCTACCTTTCTCTCAGAATGAATACTGAACTGAAGCAACACGTTTTCTCAATACATGTAAAATGTACAGGGCAATGTGTTTCTCCGTAATGAACTTTTTCTGTGATCATTTGTTATACCTTTCCAACAACATATTTTTATTTAACTTTCGTAGATAATGTACAATCCTTTCATTTCACCATTACCATTGACGTACAAATAAATTGTGATGCGTTGCAAATTTTTTTTCTTGACGACTCTATTCTCTTCGCCATTCTTCTTTCAATTTTTGCATCTCTGTGAAAATTTTAAAATGAATATATATTATGCATGAGTTACAGAGTGGTTTCAGGTCAACATCTGCTCCCTTCTCATGACTCCAGTTGTGGCAAAATGTGAAATGGAACGTACCTATATTAGTATTAGGAATCCACATGATTTATGTAGTACCAACAAAACTTGCAAATGAGGAGAAAAAGCAGACTCACAATTTTGATTACTGTACTAATGCTAATATTTTTCTGCTTTTTTGACTCTCTTTCATTTCTCCACCAGTAAAAAATTTCATCAGGTGTTCACTTTTGGTAATTGAGTTCTCAGTCGTTATCTCCCACCAAAGTCAGAGAAAAAAAGTAGTAGTAGTAATGTTTTACCGATAACTGAAAAAAGTTGCAAGGTTTGCATGAGTAAACTAGAATTATAACATTAATAACATCTAACCAGTCTAAACATTGAGGGAAATTAATGTCAATTCCGAGAAATCTCTGAATCTTCCACTTTCCCCTATACTTTTCAGATACAATCAATATTTTCCCTATTTTCCTCTTGCGGAATTCATGGTAAAAGGGAGAGAATCAACTTCCGTTCCAACACTATATGAACAAGGAGCAGCATTACCATCATCACCATTGAGCGAAATACATAAAATAAAGTGACGGTAAATAATAACATTTTACGAGCTCACACACAAAATACCTTTACTTATCCCTACACCAAGTCAGAATAAAATGTAGTTTAAAAAACGGATATCTTTTTGGGCTCTCTTTCCAAAGTCATTACAGTGTATTTTCCTCGCTATAACTCCTCCTTTGCCGCAGTTACAGTAAACGACAAAGGTACTCCCACAAACTCACTCCTTTTTCACAGCTAGTCCCTCTTTTTTATGTCATGACTCCGTTACAGGGAAAAAGTTTCCTGCAATCACTATCGACAGTGTCACATTTGTTTATCATCTCAACAAGAAGTAAAGAAGAAGGATCTTTATGTCTAGCAACGTAAGTATGGTGTGTCCCTTTTTTCTTGTTTTCCAAAAGACCAGGTTCCCTGTAGTATACTCGTATTGCCACTAATGCTACGCCTTCAATAAAACATAAAATGCAGCCGGCTGTGGTTGAGGATTTGGAATTTCTTTTGGAGAGAGAAAAAAACGGCAGCATCAACAGCAACAGTATTAACGATAGTTTACCTTCTCCAATAATAATATCCGTACTGGAGGCTTTGGCAGACAGCAGGGAAATTCAAGTTTTTGTGTGCAATACCAATAATGTCGATGTTTGCGACTAAATGTATGTTGGAAGTCGAAGAAGAAGCATCCATCTAGCATCTTTTCGGCATACCAATACAAGACGCGATAACGTATTAAGTAACAAAAGCAAAATGTGTAAAGGAAATTACGCCCAACAAGCACTTGCCTCTGTCTGTATGTGTGTGTGGAAAAGTAACTATGCGTTAGCAAATCCAGAAACTCATTTTTCTCTCTATTGGTCTAAAAAAATGTACATTTATGGATGAAAACCAGGGACATGTTGGTTTCGTTGCTAGGGCAAACGAAGTAGGTAGAAGGAAAGTGTATTTGTACTTAACGTTAGATAAACCTTTAGAGAGAGAGAGAAGACGACGACGACGAAGAAAAAGAAAAGAAGAGTTTAGTTTTGAAATGTTGCCAACAAAACTGATGCTGGGTCTACTACTAGCAACGGAACACGGTATAACGTATGGATAGGTATATCTCATTTAATGTCCTGTATGTATGTAGCTACAACAAACATTCAGGAAGATGCACATTTATTGCCGAACTCATGATCGTGATGATGATGAAAGTAGTGAGCATCCACATTTTTTGGGGAAAGTCGCTTTACACAAAAAACTAGATTGTCGTCGTCATCGTCATCGTGAGTACCTGCATTGTATAAAAATGTATCCAGTCTGTGTGTACACATGTATACATATACTTGTATTATCTTTACATTTTCTTCTGTACATATTAGACAAGCCTGATGAAAATACAAAAAGCGGAATGAAAGCAACAGAGACACACATAAGAACATTCACATTTCCCCAGTAGCATAAAAATTCGACGGCTTAAAGTGGAATGAATCCAATTTCTATGTTATTAGTAGAAAGTCATTTTATTTTCTCCGGGTTTTATCTATTCTCTGTCTCTCTACAACTCGCTTGTCTTTTATTCCAGTCAGATTGACGTAGAAGACGCAAACATTTGGTAAAGAGGGAAAACAACATTTCAATTCAACCCTTGTGATTTTCTATACATATTCGTATCAGACTGTCGCTATTTGCGAATGCTTCATTTAATTTCAAATAAATAAACATAACATCACCGGTATCTGTAGGTGTGCATCGTAACCATTCCCATTCCTAAAACATCTTTTAAAAGTGTCTTCAACACAAATGAGCGGAGAGCTTTCAAAAAAATACAAAACCTGCCACGTTTTAAAATGTTGCGGAAATTCTTTAATAGACAAAACGTTAGTAGAATTTAAACTGCGTTTTAGAACCCGAACACCGTCATATCATGATAAAGCGTACTAATCCAAATTTTTCTCTACTCAAAGCATCCATGTTTGTGTGCAAGGATCTCATCCAAATGACTGACTGACTGACAAACCGCTCGCTCTCTTTTATGTGTAGTAAATAAAGTAGACGGAAAAGGAAATACGAGCAAATACACTTGGCTTTTTACTTCTTTTACCATTGCGTTTCCTGTCCATCATCTAAAATATTTACATAAATATCACCTATATACAATACCCACATACCTATTGAGAGCGGCTTCCCTCGCGATAATGTGCTTGGGAGAGATATAAGGAGAGGAGAAGTTTTATGCTCTTTACAAAAGGATATTTCCACTTTTAAAAGAAAAGAATTCATTTGAAAAGGAAATATTTGTAATGCATTTTTAGAACGTACTTGAGTAAATTTTATGAAGAAGCTAGCAGCAGAAGATGGTAATGGGTTTTCACAAGACGTGCATGCCTTTTTTACTACAAATACAACAAAGACTTTTTTTGAAGTACAACCATAATATGTAAAGCACATTCAACGCTCCATCCAGCGAAACGTACCTCACTCTCACTCTCTCTGGGTGCATCAATAAACTGACATAATAGCCGGTTGTAGGTAGATATTTTAGTAGAGGGAGGAGAGTAAGTAATTCTTCATATCTCATTCCTCGTGTTGTAAAATGAAATAAGTTGGTGGGACGAGTCGTTGTACAATGAAACCGTGATGTATATTTAGGAATGAATCTCTCATGCGAGACGTACAAATGCGGCCGCACAAAAATTGCGTTCTTCAGGGAACCCTATACAAATTTAAGATGATCCATTCTCGCTCTCCCTCATTCCCTTTCAGACCAGCTAAATATGAATGTATGTAAATGAAGGTATGCAAATTTTTCCTTGTTTTTGCACTTTCAATGTACAAAGTTTGCTGGTCTAGCGATGAAAAAACCATGCAAGAGTAAATCTTTCTTACAGCAAAAATATATCTGACGGTTAGAATGAAACGATGGCATGGCATTTTTATTTCTTTCCTTGCTTTCCTATGTTATGAGCACATAGTAGTTATGATTGCTAGTAACTCAAAACAGACAATCCGAGAGGGAAAATGTGGAGACATTTAGCACGTACAAATAAAAAGTTCACACTGATCAATTTACATAAGAGACTAGAGTGATAGTGGATGTGGTGACGCTGCAAACTGCTCTAGTTGCAATTTCTTGCCTTGGAATTGGAAATAGCAATTGGAAAACAGAGAAATGGCGTGAAAGTCACCATGTTTTTATTCATAAGTTACTGGAATAATTGCTCAATGTAAAAATGTTATTGAGTTTTGTGATAATTGTGCAGCTTTCACTTGAATTTATGCTACCTTTTAACATGCGTGTTTGACCTTCTTCTTTTGCTGTGCGAATCATCCTTTGTGCCTATCACATGGACAAGCTTGAGGATATTTTTTACTAGGCAAAATATATCACGAAGGAGAGAAGGCCATGGTATTCCTCGTATTTCACTCAAAGGATACTTGAGAAAAGCAAAGAGCAGCACAATACACGCTTTCTTCCTCACAACCCTGTAAATGTACAGATAAACATCGACAGCAAATGAGAAAAGTGCACGCACGAGCACCTGCTACAGCCAACGCGATGAACGTACTTTTAACGCGTCATCTGTACGCGCCTTTTACTTTTGCTTCACAGCGAAATCAAAGAACAGTGGCTGATTCAGAGAAATATATGTCGCAGGCTGCGTGAACACATTATGTATTTCAGCAGAAGCGAGAAAGAATCTGTGCCTTTTCCCGATGGAAGCGCCTACACAAAAACATCTCTCTTTTTGGAAAAAGGTCGGATCGGTGGTGGTGGTGGTGTGAAAGAGAGTACAACGGAAATGAAAGTGAATGCGTCGTCAAAGATGAAACAGTGAAAAAATGCGTCTATAAAATGTACGTGAACAATATATTATAGCTCCATTTTATTGTATTACACAACTATGTCGACTATTGACTGCTGCTTACATGTTTCATACTGAAAGCGTTGTTCAAACATGTGGGAAAGATCCGTTGAGTGTGTAGGCATTTGAGTGCACCTCACAGGAAGAGGAGAGAACAGCAATTGAAGATGAAATAAAAAATATGAGTATTCCTGAAAAGAAGTAGAGGAAAAATCAATGGAGTTCTCCAAGTCCCTATTCACTGTCTTCTTCATGCAACTTTCACCGTTCTTCTTTCCCCTCTCTGCTGGAGTCTTTTAAAGTGGAACATTTTTCTTCCTTTCTTCTCATAATATTTCACCGCTTAGCAATGTCGTGAGAGAGCTAACCCACAAATAAGTGCCAACCAACCAACCGCCACATGCACACACACAACTTTAGTCATAGGCAGCAGCAACCAGCTCTCTCGTCTAATTTAAAAGAAAAAGCCATAGAAGTAAAAGCAAGAAGAGACTACTAGAATAGAATAGACATTCTCGCGAACAGAACCATAGCTAGTCATCTTTAAGTGTTTCTGTTGTACTGGAGTGTTGTACATACACACTACACAATCATGCATAATACCCTACTGCAGCTCTCTCCACTACTCCTTCACTTTC
The DNA here is from genome assembly GCA_027743765.1 of Coecobrya sp. COE2. Taxonomy (NCBI): domain Eukaryota; kingdom Metazoa; phylum Arthropoda; class Collembola; order Entomobryomorpha; family Entomobryidae; genus Coecobrya; species Coecobrya sp. COE2. The sequence continues at coordinate 41,531 of JAHZMV010003304.1, forward strand.
CTACTTCTCATCTAAAGCTCATTTTCCTCATAACTTGTATTCTTTTTGAAGGAAACAAGACGTGTCCTCGGCAAGATTTCATTTTTTCGTTTGGGAAAGTGAAACTGGTACAAAGCAACATTTTTATGCGAACCTGTCTTAAAAAGGTTAACTTTTACAGGGAAAGTACGTAAAGTCAAAATACAAACTTATACTGCTACTGATATCCGGGGTATAAGGGAAGCATGCAAGGAAAAGTAGTCGTCAGAGTAAATAAATTTTTAGTGTTGTGGTGAGGAAAAATTAATTCGCCAAAGGAGAAAAAATCTGCTTCGCCAGAAGCGGCTAAATCATTAGAAAAAATAAGTAGTGATAAACCTCACAAAACATCCATAATAGTATGCGCACACCATACACACATGTTTATAAACATACCTGTGTACAATGGGTGAAATGTACATGTGAAAAGCTTTATAGTGTTTCTTTATAGATGATTTACGATTCCATTTGCAACTCACAAGCATCCAGAAATACAAAGCATGTTGTAAACAGTGTGTGTGCGCCAAAGGTATAGTTCTTTTTATTTTCCACATAACCCGATATTAAACAGAAGAAGTGGAAGTGATAATGACAATAATAAAGGGGATAACAAAACACTCTCTTTCAAGAGGTTTCATTCATTTTCATTCTCTGCGCTCCAAACACATCAAGTGTAATCTCGTATGCTTCACTTTTAGTGTCAAAATCCCATTATCCATTAATTAATGAGATATCAAAGTGAAGAGATCCTTTGAACTAAAAAGATGAAGGAAAACAGAGGGAAAAAGTTTGTTCGATTTTTTTTTCGGTGGCAGACGGAATTTACACTCCTTACTTTGCAAAGGAGGAAGAAGATAGAATTGGAAAAGTTGCTCGCTAATAGATATACAGACTGAAGTGCAGTTCCATGTATTGTTATAGCTATGCGATGAAGCAGTAGCGTATACATTTATGTACGCATATGTATCCCTTATATAACACGGGCAAGAAATGCGAGAAAGAAAGACAGCAAATGGTGGAGAAAGTAACATAGGTTTTTACAGCCTCGTGCACTAGCCTCGCAGACGGCTGCTGTTTTAAACGACGAGGAGTGAGTATTAGCAGCAGTATAAATAATTCCCATGTGGATGATTAGGGCGTTTCACATGGATGCACAATGGTTGATTTGGGGATTCTTTTTGAGAATTAAGACAATAGTCAATTTTAAAATGTTTCCCTGCAACGTGCACAGATGCCTTAATAATGTATTATGGCAACTTGGAGCTAAAACTTATCGTAGCAATGGTATTTAAACAAGGTAAATTATTACCTACGGAGAAATTTTTACGGTGACAAAAATACCTTTCTCATTTCAGAATTGTCAACATGACTTGCTAAAATTTAAATGAGAATTCTAAGAAACTACCAAAAATCCATAGTCCTTCCCTATAGCTTTTATTTGTCATTAACTTTTCTCTTTTCCCAGGAATATTACAATGGAAACGAGAGAATTCCCTATAATGATTGAGCAATTCTTTTTACTGCGTAGTTGGCTGAATTCATGCAACGAACTAGAACATTTTTGCAATTACCGACATTGTTCCAATTTTGGAGGTGAAAAGAGATCGAGGTCACATACTCAACTTTTGGAGATTTTCAGCTAAATTACTTATTTCACTCAGGATGATTGTTGCGTTTTGGCTGTCCGTCTTACGAAGGATGTCATAGATTCCAACATTTACTTCAATGTTGGTGCGTTTGTAATAAAAGTTTCCATCAAAACCCAAAGCCTGACTACCAGTTGAGATTCCTTGAGTTTGACATTACAACGCTAAATTAAAGTTTGTTATCAAAAAAGGAAAAACAAGAAATAACAATAATTCATTATTATTGTGTCTAGCGTTATGCCTGTGGACTCAAAAAAGATTTTACACAAACTTCCCATTATTATTACATATCATTGTCATCATTTCCCCCATCTTTTCCAAGTATTTTTCTCTGGTATAAACGAGGAATAGTGGGATTTTGAGTGAATATATGTTAGTTGTGCAATCCCTACATGACTTTGGTGTCGTAAGTAAGTATCAGTATCAATGTTTACTAATAGAAAGACTGCCGAGTATTTTATTACAGTTTTGCAGCTTACATGCATGTTTGCATGTATGCTTATCAAATGCCGTGTGGATAAATAGAACGACTTTATGTTATGTGTCGGTGTGACTACAAAGTTTATAATTCGTTCATGCGGTTGGCAACCAGAAACATTCATTTCAAATCTGTAAACCATGCATGTGATGACGGCACTCTGTGAGCCGTGCAATACATCCCATAATCCATGTCACTTTCCTATAATGCCATGCAGAGCACAACATTACCACTACACAAGGTTAAGTACTAACAAAAAAATTAACCATCTCAGTCAAGTGAGTGAGGAAAAGGGGCCTAAACCGCATCATCGCACAACACCACAACTAGTTACACGCGTAACAACATGGAACACATAAATAAATACTGCTTTGCACTGCTTCAGGTTTCACGTACAAAATCCGAATGGTGAAAGTGTAAAGGGCTATAAATGATTTCTCATTTATTATTTCAAAGAAACGTATTCCACACTGCTTTATTAATACTTGTAGAGGTAAAAACAGAAGAAGAAAGCATGATACTGCTTTTCAATTGCAACACGCTATTTGAATGTTTATTCTCGTTTGTTTTCCTTCAACAGTCAAACGAACGACAAACATCAATACATATTATTAAAATTTGTCCAAATAATAATTAACTCGAGTATCACATGAAATACCAAGATAAATTCATTACTGTAAACGCGTGCAGAATTACTATACTGCCTTATAGTTTATAAATGTTTCGCAAGCTCGTTTAGATAATGAGGATTTTAGATAATGCTTAGAAATGATCTCTTGAAATATTTAATCTAGTCAAGATAAAAAATTGTTCTTTCAATTCCTGGTAGCTGATTTGAAAATTATTTCTGTACACGTCTTATTTAGGTAGACTGTTACTCGGTTATATAAGTTTACGACTAATTTGACAATTTTCCGGTTTTGTAATCTGTCACCTTTTGTTTCCTTTAAGTGATGTAAACTCTGTTGACTACCTATATCCGAGAAAAGTGTTCAGGAGCAGTGCAGCTGTACGACTCGTCTACGTCTCGACAAACAATAAAATAGGCGAACAGAAAATACAAAGTTGAAAAACATTTCCCTTGGCAGCCATGTTGATGTTATAAACTAGAATGAAGACGCACGAAGGGTAGGGATGATACCAAGAATAAATGAGTGTTTTTCTGATATTGACTTGGCTTGACTGCACAAGTCAAAAGTATATCTCCCATTGATTAGTTTACAGCAACAAAAATAGAATTTCTTTGTTTAAGCATCTATATATGTGCAAAATACAAAAAAGAATTTCGAGGTAGCTGCTGAGAAGATTCAATAAAGAAAATGGCTAAAAAAATATCAACGAGAGATACTATGAGAAAAGGAGGAAAAACTTAAACTGGTGTCCTACGTATAATAAGTTTTACACAAAGTTAGATAAGGAGGGAGAAGGGAAAAAGTTTTGCGTGTAACTATGTTTTGCATCATGTATGAATGGGCAACATTGGTGGTAGGTTCCAATACAGAAAAGTATCAACTTACTCGATAGTTTTACGGAAGTTTTCTAGTAATATGCATAGGGATATCCATGGCAAACGGTAGAAATCTATACAAGTTGCCTATATATGCATAGCCATCCCTTTAATTATATTCGGAGAGGTGGAGGAAGGAAATAAAGTAAAGAAGCGCGAAGAGAAGAAGCATCTCACTTTCACTTTAGCGTCAACCAACTTATTTCCAGACGTCCTCTCCCTTTTAAGTAGCCGTCATGTAACAGTGACTATTTGGATACAACCAGAGTATGACTGTTCAGCCGGTCGTCGTCCTATAATCCCCACACTACTTTAAATTTCAGTTAGTGTTTTTCCCCAATCTGCTACTACATTTTTACAAAAAAGGTTATTTTCAATATTCCTTAATCTTGACTACAAGAAAGGCCTCATGGGTCAGAAATAAGGAATAATATCCAAGGGTAACGGTAATCCGTTACATTTACAGCCATTACGATTTCGAAATTGGCAAGTCACATAATATTGTTTGAATCATTCTTTCATTTCTTTACTCGTTGCGTTACCGTTTCACTTAATAATAAACATTTCAATTCCTATGTTAACGCGACTACTTGGTTTCATCATTACAACGGTTGGTTGTTATTATTATTATCACTGGTTTACTTGCATTTGTGTGATGTGGAGAGATTACTCTGTATATCCTTCGGAATTCTGCTTCAGTGAATATTGGTCGTAGCAGTGGTGATGGTGGTGCTTCTATTATTGCGGCGTACTTTCGCAGTATATGTTATTGCAATGACTATTACCCCTATTCGTTGACTATCTCACTCTTTTATATAAAATTATCTATAAACTTGCCTTTTGTATCACTTCTTTTCGTATGATTATGTGGAAAGACGCCGAGGAAAAAACGCATTCAACGACAGAAACGTATACTATAACCTTTCTGCTATTTGTGCATATAGAAATGTCTGAGACGAATATATATCCATTTCATGCAAGTCAGGGAAAAGGCGAGAGTCTTTCATTACGCTAATAGAACGAGTGTGAACCCGGCCAAGATCGTTACAACTTTGGCTTGGATAATGACTAATATGGCAGCCACATCGTGGTGGTCTTTTTCACGCCCATGTATATATAAGCCTGCCTTTCTCACGGTATATCTTTATGAGCATAAAATGTAACGAGCTTTATTACCGAACACAATTTCAAATGCAAACACTGCTGAATGTGATATCGAATTGTAAGAGTGTGACAAACGAAGATGTGATAACGGTTTCTGTGCAGGAGAAAAAATATCCGTGAGAATTAATTGAGGGATTTTAAAACTTACATTTCCAAAAAATTCTCTAGTTGTCCCTAAGGCAAGGTGAATGGCACAAATAGATGGAAACCATAAAAATAAAGTGGACCTTGTCCGAGTATCTAACCTCATTTAAATAATGACTGTAAGTAGTAGAATTTTTTGTTGGAATGTAACTTTTGGTGGAAGCGTAAAATGGTAGTATTCTCTGTCAGTAGAAATGGATGTAATATGACGAGTGCCCGTAAGTAACAGCTTGAACTTGTGATTTACTAGGAATTTCATTGTAGTGGCATAAGCAAACAATACATCAAATGTGTTCCTCTTTTCTCTTTCCCTTTCTCTCTCTGAGCTTCTCGTTTCCCTGTATTTTTAGACTAATGTGTTTTTGGAGTTGCTGTAGATCTACTGTAACAATACGAGTCGTGGAAAACAAAGGAATCGTTGACTTGAAATGTAGTGGAACGCTGAAAAAGGAGTGGAAACCAGAGGATTGTAATCAGTTTGCGTTGTATTTAATGGTATCGGTATGTTATGCCGGTGTACTTTCATTATAAACGAGTTCCCTGAACCGATAATTATCGCAGGGAGCACAAGGTTGGATATATCATCACATTATGGTGATGGGATGATGATGATAAAAAATGAGAAGAGAAAGGAACGAAGCAAGAGATCTGTTTGCTTTTCTCTCGTATTTTTTGGCTCTGTTCGCTCATACATAAATGCATGTAGGTCGGTGAGGAAAAAAATGCCCCGTGTCCACAAAAATCATTTTGGGCGAGGACACATGGTGGTAGGATTTACTCGGTGGGCTGGGGGCGGATTGGATGAAGTATTTGGCATACTGTACCGGATGAAGTGGATTGATGAAATGATCTGTGAGTTGAATTACACTGGCCTACTCTTGCCGTTTTTTGCGTCTTTCATCATCCGGCTTCCCATTTATTTCCATGCCTCCTTTTATTTTAGAACAACCGTGACACCGCCACTATTATTACTGCTATGTATGATCACCATCATCGCCGTGGTCAAACAAAAGCTTTCCAGTAGACTTTGTCGACAATTTTGGAACAACGACTGGTGACTGGGAAAATATATCGATAGGAGGAGAAACATACAGAATAAAATTGGCATAAAATTTTACATTTCGCTCGATGAAGCTAGCTGCAGCTTAAGATAGGGACAGTTACGGTTATGTGTTAGTGCAGCTTATGAAAATAACATTTTATTTATATAATCATATCATATGCACATTTATATCATGCTTGAACAGACCATTTCAATATAAAAATGTTTTCTTTCCTTGTTTAACTGCCGTTTTAGATATCTAGTGGCTGCTTCAAATTGGCCTGACTTGGTAACAGCTGCCTAACGGTAGCATGTTGTAGCGTACGCAAACATGCGCTGAACACATAAGAAGCGAGCACACGTTCAAAGCACACATAAACGCAGAGGCTCGCCAGATCCAAAAACGCCATCAATAAGAGAAAGTATGAATGGAAAACTTTTCCCAGCTTTCTCTCTCACTCACTTCCACCAACCAGTCTTTTCACTAAGCTATGATAGAATGTTTCAAAACTTGAGTAAAAGCTGTTTATCTTATTGCTTTCTATCAAACTTGCAGTTTTCCGTATAAATTGCCCCTTGAAGGGTACCATATATTTTTTCAGAGGAAAAATGTGTGCCAACATGTGTTGATTTTTTGCTGCTCTCTGCTTCTCCTCTTCCTTCAAATGGAAAAACTTGTTTATACTTGTCTAATTCTTGAACAGTGAATGAACGAGTGGATAAATGAGAACTACGCAATAACTTTTTGGTATGAGACGGATTGTCGTCGTGGTGAACAAAGGATTTTTATGGCAATATTATGCGAGAATTTCCCATAAAAATGTGTATATTTTGTTGAAACTGTCCTTATTGATTGCCTATCAGAATGACTTACGGGCTTAAATAAATGGGTACGAGTTTCCATTGTTACCAAAGTAGAAAATCTTTCGTTAGGTAAAAAATGTAATTTGTTTTGTTGATAGTCGGCACACTGTTTGGAAAGGATCGCATATCGAAAGCTGAGGAAACAGTAATAAATATTTAAACTGTGATCATCAAAAGTTGAGAAGCAATTACACGTAGCGATTTTAATGGAAATGTTGGAGAAAACTGAATAATAATGACTGGATTTAAAATGAAGAGCTTGTGTCATTGAACGAAGCAATTTTATTTCTCATTTTACGCATAAAACTTCATTGAGACTCTCTGTTCATTATACCAATTAAAACTTTTTCACAAGTGTACTATCATGCAAACTTACACGCTGTTTTGGATTGCCAGGATGAATTCATAAGTGTAATTCGCTTTTTATTAAATATTTGGCAACTCCCATTCTGCTCATCATCCTTAATATATAATAAGAGTAATCAAGCTGAGAATCATCATAGTCATCATCATCATCATCATGATATTATTATGCACGAGTGAGGGTTATTGGTAGTTTGTGCGAGCCCGATTTCCCATTCTGTCAAAGTGTAAAAAGAAGAAAGTGCTTTATTCATTGAAAATTCAACAAGGAAGTTACTTCCTGTTCTCGTTCATCCAGCAGCAACAACCACTCCGACGTGAAACGGATTTCGTATTATGAGGATAAACAAACAAAAACTATAAAGGGATGTGATGTGAAAAGTTCAAAAGTGGAATGTTTACCGTGAGTTTTTGAAAGGATTTAAGTTCTTCAGATATGAATGAATATGCGAGTGAATGAGGAAAATGAATGCGAGCAAGTGTTTCAAGGACTTTCACAGGATAAAATGTTAATGTAGCGTGTACGTTCAAATAATAATAGTAATAATAATGATAACAGTGTAATGACTATGATAATATCGAGCCATTTGATAAGTTTTACATTCAAATATTTACAAGCACAGTAAACACAATGATGCGTACACCTCTTTTCACTGATCCTGTTTTGCAAGAGGGACAAACTGATTTGTTTTCAGGGAACGTAGGAGTACATAACTTTACTGATATCTTCATCAGCATCGCTTTCAACAAATTGTACTTTTTTGCAGACACCCTAAGGATTAATAATCCAGACATTGTATAACATGTTATGTGAGTTTAGAAATTACCAGCGTAAATACGCAGGGTACTTTTGCAGCAACTATCATGTAGGATAACGAGAGCGACAATAGCAGGATTTTATAGTTTAAAAATAAACGATCACATAATCACCGTTATTGTTTTCTTCACCATGGCCTCACCGTAGTCTCGTATGTGTATGTAATAATAATAATGACTGTCTGATAAACGGCACAAGGCAAAAATAGCAGCGTGATTCTGCTTCAGCACGTTTATTGCTCGCCATCTTTCTCTTCGTAATTTATTATCAATCAGTCGTTTTCATTATGTCACCGTCAAAAGCTAATAACTGAATCGTTACTAATATGTAATGGCAATTTAGCCACTGACAGTGAGTTTTATGAAAGGGAACAGTGTCTGTGCTGACGTCAGTTGTATAAAAACGTGTTATGCACATCAACGTGCAAACAACATGAGTGTAAGAACAATTAAATAATATGGTATTACTAAATACAAAAGGTAACGCTTTCCCAATCCGAATGAGCGTTATGAATTTTAGAAATATCGCAGGGATAACAAACAAAATATTAATTAGACAGCTTGTGTACTGTGTACAATACACTGAACATTATTGATTCTCTCCGCGCGGTTATTCGTCCGTAGATCATAAACAGCATAGAATACTTGAATACTTTTCGCAATCGGTTTCGTAATGATCATGGCAAATTCTTGATTGGAGGCATACTACGATCAAGAGTCGTAAACTATTATAATTTCAAATGATTGCATGAGATGACATATATAGCATATTTAGCATGCCAATTATCAAATTTTAAAAAAATGATCTCTCATTGCCCAAGAATGACGGTTATACATATGTATGCATGTATATTTAATTTTGATGTTATATAAACGGCATTGGTATAGTTAATATTTATTATGTATGTATTTATCGACATGGTGAAATTTAAATTTTCTTTTATTCTTCTCTTTATGCATCAGAAATTGGAATTTTATGGAAAGCAGAATAAAGCTTATAGTACCAGGAATTTTTTTACATAACATGTGCACAAACACGATTTACATAATTATTCCACATGAATGTGATTCATATTGCTTTCCAACTAAGCTCCTTTACGAACCTGGCTGAAAAGAAAGATATGGGAGGACGTAATAACGGCAGCCTAATAACCAACAATGGCAAGTTGCGCAATGATTTTAGAAATGTTAATAATTTTAGACGACGACATAAATACTGCTACCACCCTACTACTACTTAAAATACCTAAGTAATATTCAAGCAGTTTTGTTCTTTGTCAGTTTCTTAGATACTTTTTTATCTATAGTTCTCATTTTCATTTTCCTAGAAAAAGTTTAGCATGGAAAAACAGAAGCACGTCACTCTTTATCTTTGTTGTTGTATTCCAAAGTTGGGGTGCATGGTTGTTCAGACATGCCAACTCGAATTTGAAAAGTTGTTTTCGACAAAGAATTTGTGTGTGCTTAGCTGTGTGGGTGTACGGATGTACGGAACCAAGTAAGTATTATTATTATTATTATGGGGAATTCCATTTTAATGCTCGCGGAGGATGTGGCAGTGGTATCGCTATAATATTCAGACAGAACTAAACACCTACTTAATGTGCATTCGCAGTAGTTCTATTGATTGTGAGTATTGGTGAAAGTTATCCATGACAGAGAAGCCTCTTTCCTTGTCTAGCAGAACATCAAGCACAAGGCACATTACATGAACAAAGTCCATAATAATCAGAACACATACAGTCCCCCTTTCTTATACACATCTTGTGGCCCCATCCCTTTATCTTCTGAGAAAAGGAGCAAAAGCGCCGGTAAGCCATTATATTGTGAAATCAGGCTTTTCCCTTTTTTCTCCTTCCTTTCTGTCGACCATCAAATACGAAAAGGCTTCATTCTATTCTTCCACGACAAACAAGAGAAGAAAGAGAGTGAGAGTCGAAAGCTGTACTCGTTTGATGAATAGGCAACTTAAAGCTGAGTGTACACATACCAGATACCATATTATTTTTATTTTTATTATAAAAGTAAAACTAGAACCGCACGACACGATGCTCCTTTCTCTTTCTCTCTCCAAAATATTTCCTATTGTGAGGCACAGTAGAGAAAAGGGAACAATCACAGTATGAAGAATATGAGCAGAACGCGTCTGCTATGCATTCATGTACACACACACACACCAGACATCAGTAGCAGCAGTAGGGAATTGTAAGTTAAAAGTGTAGTGCTGGTGATTCTGCTTCTGCTTTTTGTTACTTCTTAATATGTCTGAGTTGGACAGCATCTAATTCAGTAAAATGGAAAGTTAGAGTCCACCAGAAAGAGAAAGAGAGAGAGAGAAAAGGAACACAAATTTAATACTTGTTATTCCAGGATTATATGACGTAGCATGCCGTACATTATCATTTCTACTAAGCTTCTAGATTTTTTTCAGCGTCCTCTTTTCCTTTCGTAGATCTTTCATCTCTCGCCAATCATCAACAAAAAATCTACATGCATCAGCTAGTTGCTTAAGTACTTATATCAACACTGCCAGAGTTGCTCCTTTCAGGTTCTGCACTCTTTGTAGTCCAACTTGTGAAGATGATACTGCAAAACAAAAACAGGCAAAGTAACTTGTCCGTAAAACTCCACGATCATCATCATCGCACCATCATCACTGCTTGACTTTCCCAGTTTTGTGTGTGTGCGTACGAAAAGAGTACAGCTATTTTGAAGTTTTCTCGGAAGAAAGGGTAAATGAAAACTGGTCTCTGTATAAATGAATACATTAGGTATTATTAGTCGTATTATGAAATATGTGCATTTATACATAACTCTGGCTGGAATAGTTGTACGAGTGTAGTAGCAAGAGGCAGAAATAGAGTAGTTGTGGCCCCATTCACTAGCAAAAAAGTGCCCCATAATATTCTAACAGCCCACTTGCTATTTTATAAAAGCGGCAGTAATAGCAAGGAACAACAAAAGGCTTTTTGTATCTGTGTAGTGGAGTCATCATCATCAGCCTGCATGTTTTATGTGCATTCATTGAATGCCCTGCTTGCTGGATACATAAATACCTACATACATCCAGTTAAACTTGTACATCTTCCTCCTTCAAAACTGTAATAACAAAAGTAGTATAATAATATTGCTTGCACTTGAGCAATTTATGACTACACAAGTGATGGCGTAAATAAATGTGAGCGTGCCGTTGCTCGGATCATTGATGCTCTGCCTGTTCTTCGTCTTCTTACTTATGTGAGAGACTGCTGACGTCGACATCATTCACAACAACAAAAACAGTCGACTGGGCAAACCAACCAGGGAGAATAAAAGGAATTATGAATGTACTACTGTCTGATACTTGGACCTTTTAGCCATGTCTTCCTCTGTGTTTCTGCGCGAGTATGTGTGTTCATTGCTTGCTTTCACTTTTCTTCATCATTTCACTTTGGCCATTGGCAATTTTGCTGAACGAACATTCCTACGATGCTATATACTGCCTTGGTATGCTGTGAAATGATGGTAATGCCATCATGATCATGACGATCCTGTTGTTGATGATGATACTTCTCTTTTTCATCCTACACATCACTTCACCCTGTTACGATCCTTTATAAAAAAGGCCTCTTCAAGAAGACATCTCTATCCATTATAATTATACAGCAAGGCGTACCATCACCACCAGCAAAAAACTAGCTCCGAGGCAAAAAGAGGAAAAAAATGATACGTCCGGACTGAGTCAGACAAATGATGTGCGTATGATGTCTTATTCTTTTTTTCTGCTGAGCTAATACAAGATTTCTCCGCTAAGTACAGTATATATGGCAATAAAGCTGCTTTTATATCTGCTTTGATGAATCAATTATCTTATAATTATCTATTGTGCGCTCTCTCTGAGATCATAAGTTTCTTCTGAAAGCTGACCTTATTTTATCATGATTCGCGAAATTATAATAATAATAATAATACGTAATCCTGTAATAATAACAAGTAGAAATGATGTCACGAAAAACATGAAAGAGATGGCATCTGACATTCCCTAATTTTATACAGTTTTCACAAAAAAACCAGTTCGGTTCAGCGTTTGTAGTAAAAGTACAACAGTAGACTAGAGAGTGCAGCGGTGGAAGTAGTGTATTCTTCTTCTATTTATTCTACTCAGCAGTCCTTTCTCCTCTGTATTTCTTTCAACTTTTCCACGTTTCAATGAACTCTTCTTCGTCTCCATCAAAAACGGAACAGAGTGAAAGCAGACAAAAGCACAAGATTACAGTGCGTGACGAAGTCTGAGACATGATGTTTTTGTCGACGCAGCAAAACTTTCATGTTCCGTCTCTCTCCCTCTATATACTTTGCTCGTCCCCGTCTCCTCTCACTCTCCCTGGCTTGCTTCACTTTTCCCTTGGTTTGTTAGTACGGGCTCGTCGTTGTTGGAATATGCATGTATGTTTGGATTTTTTCTAAATGTTTACATTTTCTATCTGTTTTGTACATGGCTTCATATATTTATTATAATATTTGTATCCCGTAGTATCCTTACGCTCATTCGAGCATTTTACTGCCGTTTTTGGCTGTCTCAATGATATTTCGTCCCGCTACAAACACTCCAGTTAAAGCTTACAGCCCTCTGAATTTGTATGACTGACTTGGAGCTCAAAAGTGACAGTTGTGTTTCTATTTGAGCCTCAAATGGCCTCCTTGTGCATGTCACAGCTCTTACGGAGATTACACTATTTCCTTTCTTCCTTCTCCTAAACAGCCATGCGAGCATTTAAGTATGTTCTTGCATTTTGTGCACTCTATAATAAACACTTGCCATACCTATAGCGTCCCATAATTTTATCTTATGCAGACTTTGATGATAGTCTATGTACGTATTTACGTCTTTGCAGCGTCTCCCATCCTAGGACAAATAGAGTGGACCAGGATTTTCTCTGTTGATTTGTCTATTAATGAAGGGACGACAGAGAGAGTAAGTTTTTATGGAGCCTATTCTCAGGCTCTCTTATATAACTCAACCTTATTTCCCTCCTCCTTCTCCATTGTCGACGTAGTAGAGTTGTGTAGAAAATGAAGCAAGAAGGGGAAATCCTAGTTCAATATGTGCTGTGTCTGCGACATGAGAAAAGAAGGTAATCACCAACCACGAGCTCACTCTTGGGAGAATTTGCCCTTTCTTGATATATATTAACGTACACACGATATGATGGCTTGTTTACAGTGAACATCGTGAAAAACCACTAATTACACCGTCAGAAACATGCCAAAATTTTGAGTAAATGTACGACTTGTATGTAGAGATGCCAGAAGAATGTGATGCCCCTCTCTACCTGCATGACTACGCTAAAATGTTTGGACTATGGCCTTTCTATCTAACAAGTTGATGGCATTTTCCTGTGCCAGCTTGTTTAAAGCCCGGTAGACGATAATGATGATGATGACGACTACTACTACGAGAAACGATTCTCGTGTGTTTGTCTTTCCATCTCATCCATTTTTCTCGTAATAGTTGTGTGTCGTCTCCCGTCTCCCTCTTTACTGCTGCTACGGCCTCACTCGCTACATAATTAATCAGTCAAAAAGGGGAAAGAACCACAGTGCCCGCCACGACCTGTGTGTTTACTCAGCTTCATAAGCTAAAAGCATGACACCGCACTACTACCACGGCCACAGGAACAAGCATTCTTCCGAAAAAGCAACTTGTTTGATGGATAATGGTGAATGACGATGATGGTGATGACGGTGAATGTGGCACTGATAGCAGTGGTTCCTACTGAACCCCGTAATTGGCACAACATCACCAGCAACAACTTCTTTACTTATAAGGTACACCAAAAAAATTGTTTCCAGGAGAGAGCCATGAATAATACATAACTGATTGAGATTTTGTGTGCTAATAAGCGATTAAGTTGCTTCTTCTCTCGAAATGGACTTGGTGAAAAAATGGACGTTTTAACGTGACACCTTCCACTCGTTCAAGTAATAGCTTTTGGGCACGCAAGTTGGTACAAGGAACAAAGAGTGGATTTTCCAGGAAAATATAAATGTTAGGGTAAACAATGAGGGCCATCTGTTGAAAAGGCTCATCTAAATATGTAAATAAATACTTTCACAGAGTAAAGAAGAGATAAATTGAATTCACTACGCCGTCATATGCCCAAATACTTATTATCTGCAGTTGTAGCCATTTGCGTGCAGGAAAATGCTAGATAAATTCTGAAAACTTTCACAAGAGCACATCAAGTAAAGACATAGAGATGCACGACTATTTGTAACAGGCATGTTTGTAAATATAATTTTAGTTCAGTTTTGTACAGATTCACCCGTTGGGACATGCGAACGAATATAAACAATGTATCAAGGAATGCCGTAAAAAAGAGTTTTATCCTCAGGTACCTCTCCTGCAATTGTGTCAGTTCACTAGACTTTGATTTCCTCTGATAAAATGTACAAAAGGTAATTGTATTACAAGTAAAGTATGAGTTTGAGTGAAAGCGACGGTACAGCAAGTTGCATGAAACGTTCAATCCTACTGCTTCCGGAAGAACAAAAATCATCAGAAAGTAACACTGGGAAAATCTACTACTCACTCACTCTCGTGCTTTCTCCCACACACGAACTGGATGAGAATGATGACGATGGTTTTTTAGTCCTTTTCCGTGACTCTCTGGAATCTCATTGCATAATTTATGTGTAGTACAATCACGCCAACATCGCATGAAATGTGTATAAAAATTGAGGAAATGGCTGTATTCCACTTGCATCGGAGATCTGTACGAGAGTGAAAGACTACAGTGCATTCCCTTAAGATATATGCGGCTGGGGCGATTCATGCACAAAGTGCAAATTACTACGAAAGGCATAATAATAAATATCACGCTGTTAAAGTCAAACGTGTGCATGCATACAAAAACGAGAGAAAGATAAAGAAATGGACAAACCTGATTTGTTAGCGTTTCTTTCTCCTCTTCAGAAAAACGGTTTGCTTGTTGCAGCGCTTGATTTCTCTACACTCAAGGTATAATACGTGTATGTAAGGTAAACTGTTTTCAACCTGAAATTTCCCTACTTGGTTTTTATAGTTTTAAAGTTAAAAGTAGTTTTTACAAGTAATTGTAGTACAGTTATTATGCGAAAAACTTTAACTGATAGTCTATTTTAACCTTGGATTTATTTTAGAATTGTAATTGATGGAAATGAGTTGTACAGGGGATGAGCTACTACACTGGTAATGTTTTGTATAGTTTATATAAGTTAAACTAACCACTTGAACAACAAGTAGATTAAGATACGCTGTAACTTGATTATCTACTTGATTTGCTTTTTCCTATGTTTATATTTTAATATTTAAATAGAATGAAGTACTTTTTGTATTTCTGTACTGTCCGCTGAGACAGGCAGTCGTCACAAAGTACCTTTTATTGACATTCAAAGTAAGAATACCTAATGCATAATTATTACCCAGAGCAAGTCTTTATGTGCGTTTACCTTCATCTTTGGAAAGCATACATTTTATCGGGAAGTGAACGTTTACCTGCGCGTCGCTTTTTCTTTTTGCCCTCCTACGTACTTTATTCTTAGCTTCCTGTGAAACTCACTGCACTTGGTAACAGGAATACTGGTGAAAATGTATAAAAAAGATTGGGGACTGGTCCATGCGTGTGTGCTTCTATCAGAGTATCTGATCTTTTTGGTGAACGTTGTGCGGTGTCTCCAAGGTCCACTATTTATGGCATGGCCATTTCTGCTGACAAAAACTTGCTTCCTTTCTCCCCACCAAACCGATTCTTTCTTTCTTTATTTTCTATTACTTCTTTTCAGTCATTCGTTTTACTCCTCTTTTCTCTTTTATACACTTTTTTTTGTCACTGTCTATTTTCCTCCTCTTCTCTAAGCAGTTTTCTTCTTCTTTTGCCTTTTGCTCTCTTCTTCTCCTCCGCTTTTGTCTGGCTTAAAACTTGTGTGACAGTAAATGTTTTTTCTAAAGAGTCGAGCACAAAGTAGGAAAGTAGGAAAAAAAGTCTGCCGAACAAATAGGAATGTATGACGGTGACGATGGTGTCTTAGTGGTACGCGTATCGCGGTTTGCAGCGTATATCTCCAGTAGTGACAGTGCTGGTAAGCCAATTTCAAGTGAAGATGAACAAGTAATACAGGCAGAGCATCCTCACTACGTCTAATAAAATTATATGTACATCTTATTATGTCCAAGAATGCTTGAGTAACCAACAGTAGCACTAGGAGTAATAGTGGCGGCGGTAGTAGGCTGCGGTGGTGTGCCGGTAGTGATGCCTTTCATTTTTACTTCACTCGAGCTTTGTTCTCACCCTCCCTCTCTCTCTTTCTCTCTCTCTCTGTCCAAAAAAGTTTCTTTCTGTTTGACAGGGAATTCAAGTGTCTCTTCTTCTTCTTCGATATTCCTCCTCTGGGTACTTTTTGGCATCAATCTGCCACTTCCCTTACACTTACAGTTCCATGCTGTCTCTCAAAATTATCACGATGCTACTACTACTTCTCTCCTCTCTCTCTTCTTTTACTACCCGTGGTACTTCTGTGCTTCTTCTTCTTCTTGGTTTTTTTCTTATGTAGGCTGGTTCTTTTGTTCCCTCTCTCTCAACTCTGTATACTTTTTGACTCTGCTCGGGTTTTTTATTTCCGTCCTGCAAGTTATATATAAAGAAGGCGAAAGTAGCAAACTGCTGGAGTTCAAAGTGGTATTAGCGACGGAACACAAGGACACAAAAATACACATTCACGTAGTATTTATGTAGTTAGGAACGTACTTACATGCATACAGCACATAACTTTATTTAACGTTTGATGATGTACGCGTTTCTTATTTTATGACAAGTAGTTTTTCTTTCTCTCTTTCTCCTTTTCTCCATCCAGAAGATCTCTACGTTCCTTCCATTAAATATGAGCGCACATCAATACACACTTACTTTTTTACTGCCTACTCACATAAATTATGTATAATGCTATGTACTGCGTATATATAGGTACCGTACACGTACCTATTTATACAGAGTCGTACATTTGGTCAGTGCGCCGTTGTTGTATTTCTGTTGTTGTTCCTGTTTGTTTCTCTTCGTTTTGTAAGTTGCTAGTATCCAAAATGTTATTGCACTTTATCCGGAAAAACACATCATGATACAGTCAAGTGTGTACATAATGGCTTACATGGGAATGCAATGTGTGTTCCTTGATTGTATTCTTTGTTTCTTTATGTCTTTTTTAGAGAGAATGTAAATACCGGGGAATGATGCATGTAGTATTATGATGGCGCGCACAAACTTCTTTTTTTATTTTTTATACGATTCTTATCTGAATGTCTACGTCTCAAGTTCCACTGGCAGAGATGTAATAGAAGTAGTAGTAGTAGAGAATGGAGTGCCCCCAGAAGACTGATGCTTTTCCTTTCTTTTTTTCCAGGACGAGCGTCTTAAATTGTTGGGAAATGTTACTTGCTCAGCTTTCACCTAAAACGTACAGATCAACACAAGGAATCAGAAAAAACGTAATGTATTTAAGTGCATCATCATCATAGCCATCACTATCTCAACATGTTACACTTGTCATGGGATGATGATGAGGATGACGGCTGTTGACAAAGTATTACTCTTAAGTATATAATCATTGGTGCTCCATTAACGAAGTCCGCATGGTATACATGTAATGCCTTTTAAGCAGGCGTATGTATGTATATAATTAAATATAGAGGAAATTGGTCGCTATAAAACAAGTCTTTTAATGGCGCACAGGGAAAGGTGATGGGAAAAAAGTGGAAAGAAACTGGAGAGTAGAGATATCAAGTATCATATTATTGAAGAAGGCGGAGGACAATAACATGTTTGGAAACAGTTTCTCTGTCACCCTGTCTGCCTGCCTATCCGTTTGGTTTGTGTTGTTAAGGAGAAGTATGAAGGAAAATATATTGTGACGCAATATATTTTTGTAATGGTAGTAACTATGTCGTGAGCGTACACATTTTCATTTTTTGTACAGTTGGTCTAGTTAAATTTGATGGGAAGGAAGAAAAGATGAAGAGGGAGGAGAAGGAGTGGTTCGGGTACTGAATAAAATGAGTAAAATCAGTAAAATGTATGGCACCGGGAACCATATCTGTCTCGTATTTATGGGCGCTCACTACTTTCTTCTTTATTGCTCTTTCACAAAACATATTAACTATCTGAGCAGAATACTCCTACTTGTTCCTCACTTATATGTGTATTCCCATTCCAACCCTTTCACTTTCCTTCGCTCTATGTCCTTCTTTTTATTCTCCTTCTCTCTCTATCCAGTTCTTTCCCTTTTATTTATTATGCACTCTGTACTACATTATTTTTGCTTTTTGTACATCTTTCCGGACAAAATCAGTATAAGAATATGAGGCAAACGGAGGGCAACTGTAAGTGGATCATGATGATGATCATGTAGAAGAACAGTTGATAAAATCGTGTTATCTACCTTTCTCCACGTATTCCCTATACCTACTGCTACATGGCGACAGAGAAATGAGGATAGAAAAACAGTGATCGTTCATTAGACTACCTTCTCTATCCTCACGAAGAGGAACATTCACTGCTAACGATAAGTTTAGAATAATGATGTAGGGCGCAGAGAGGAAATGATTCTGGCGTAAACTTGTCATCGTGCCTTGTGCCTTGTTCTCCTTTTACTTTCTCAGGAAGAGGGATATAAAGGATATATACGGATATATCAAGGTACAGGGGTACGTAAGTTGATGATGACACATGTAGAAGGAACAGCGAACTCGGCAGAAAGTCAAGTGAGTGTACACTGGAAAATGGTCTCGCTTTGCTCATTACCTGTTCCAGATATCACATGTTAGGGACCCTCACTCTAGTAATAATACTTGTGTAACCCTTTACACTACTGCAGCAGCTACAGTACTTGTATTCCTTTTCTACAAATTGTGTACCGGCTACGCTATAGCCCGTTGGTAAAGTTTTGGGTAGACATTATTACCAGAGTATTTACACTTTCTTCTGGTGAAGATGGTGGTAAGGAGTGTTCAGAGGGATTTGTCGCCAAACTTACTCTCTGATCTTTAGGCTTTACATGTATGTAGGTAAATGCCTTCAAAATTATTAATACAGAGTGGGCGTTTATAACTTTGATAGAGGAAAATGGGATGAAAAATTATAATCTACTAAAGGAAAACCCTACTTGTTTACCTACTTCATTTGTTGTACATAAATGTGGGAGGCAGGTTATAAGGCATGATAATATCAATAGTAAACATAAGGTTCATAATAAATGTGCCGACTTTTATTTCACCAGAACCATTCCCACTCAACTCGCACCTTCTTTTTTTTGTTTTCTCCGAAAATTAGATAAGGCGTTGTAGGGAAAGTAGATGCACGAAAATGAACGTATTATGTAAGTAGTTGTTTTTGTAAAGTTGTAAAAGTAGAAGCAGTTTAAACTGTAATTACTAATGGGCATGCATATTTGTACCAGAGAGTAGTGGTGGTGGCAGTAGTAGTCGTTGTTACGGTAGTAATATTTGTAACGTGCAATTTTGTATGCTCATTAGCAGTACGTATATTGCTCGTTCACCTTCTTTGTGTAAACTTTCTCCTCATTCGTAAGGATTGTGGTGCTACCATAAATGCACACATAAATACAAAAGGTACTACAGACCTGTCTGCTTTCAACAGAGCCTTCCAGGAATCGCCGTGTTGCTCAATGCTTGCTTGTCCATATATATTATGTAAGGTACACGGTATTACATGTCGAAACTATACGTGTAGCTACGTGTACAGTCAACGAGAGTGGGTTTCTCCTCTTTAATATCTTGTGCTAATTACGCATACAAACGTACATAATATGTACAGTGTAGAATATGTACATTATATCCTGTTATTTATCTTTTCTCTCAAAAATTTCCCTGCTAGCATTTCGAAATTACCAGTAGACTATAGCATATCTATTCACTACTATACGGAGATGATAAGCATGTGTATGTATTGCAATTAGCAAGGAAAACAGGTCAAATTTAGGTGGTAGGCTTGTCAGAGAAGGGTAAAGAAAATGTGAAAAACGATTGAAGCAAAAGTTATTTTCTCTTCTTCTCTACCAACTGATATTACCTGGCAAAGTTGTATTTTTTCATTTAAATAGTTTTCTCCTCGTCTTCTTCATTCAACTCGGACTAATTTGGAATGAATAAGATGGAGAGAGACAGGGAGTCAGTTGCTGCTGATATTGCTCTTTCTAGTCATCTCTCTGTCTGGTTGTAAATGCTTATTTGTACGAACAGCTAATATATGTGTGCACCTTCCCTACCTTGCTTTCTCTCTACTTCCCTTTTTCCAGGCCTCATTTCCTTATTTCTTCTTTCAAACAAAACAACTCGTCTCATGCATGATATTTGCTTGTAATGAGAGTTTCCTCCACACAACACAAGTTAAAGAAAGTTTTCTGGTTCGTAATACACATGACGATGTTGATTCTTTTCATTCTATTACCATTACACTACTATCACCACCACCATTATGGCTACCACCACTACCCGTTTTCCCTTCCTCTCTGATTTCCAGCTTTATTTCCTACACCTATTCTTTTCTCGCGCACAGGTTATCTCCCATTCCTACACATACAATTCATGGTATATATTCTGCAAACTACACTCTCATCTACCATTCTCTGGTTTCCTTCTCTTTTTCTTTCGCACCTCGCGACTTGAAACTTGATAAATGTAAAATGTGGTGGAACAGAGGTCCAACTTAATTTCAACTTTTTCAACTGACTTTCCTCCTATTCTTCCTTTTAACTTTACACTTTTCCTATTTCTCTTTCCTACTGCTGCTGTTTGTATACGAGCAGCTACAAATGAAATTCGTACGAGGTATTAAAATATATCCTTACTTTGCTTGCATACAAAAAGGTTGCTGGATGCACATGTACATATGTACACGCACAAGGATAGAATATGTGTGGATCTGTCCGCTGGTTATCTCTCACAGTGAAGAAAAGTGAAGTTGGGTCTGTACGTTTGAAGGATAAATTATGTCTCGCTGACTTGGCTAGTTATGGAGTATTTAGCACCAGTGGTGTTGTCTCTAACCTTGTTGTTCGCATCTCTCTTGGTTCGTTTTGGTTTGTTCTCAGTGGTAAAATATCCTTTTCTCTCCTTTCTTCCTCTGCCTTTTGGTGATATATGTGATCATACCATGTAAGATTGCTCCCAGCTGTTGACGTGCTTTACTTACCAACATATTAAATGCAGGCAGTACTTTCCTCTCACAACCTACATGCATTTATCAAGAATAACTCATACGAGCCAGCATGCTACTTATAAATTAAATGATGAAGGACAAGGACCAGAGCTGTAACACCTATACAGCAAGAGTATGCAAATAGGTACGCACGGTGTTTTTAAGTATTCAGTGCTCACTTTGTCATCAGACCGTGACCTGAAGCAGCTCCACTTGACATATGAACATTGAATTCCCTATTTTCTCACTGACTCTTTAGTCCTCTCTCCCTCTCCCTGTGTCTAAAACTATCTAAACTAACTCTGTTGTTGACTGTGGTGTCACGTCGTGGACTACACCCACCTATAAAAATACATTCATACACATTGTATATGCATTGTAGTTGGTGAGATTAATGAGCTCCCCATCCACACTTTTGTCTCCGGGTTTGTCTCCTGTAAAAATCAAAGCAAAAAAGGAAAGGGAAGAAGGTACGCCGTGAACAAAAAGGATGAAGGAAAGAGTTTAAACTTTTCTTACTTTTCTCCCTTCCCCTCCTCATATTTGAAATGCATTTCCAAAAGTTCAAAAAATGAACTTTTTCACACTACCTAAAAAAGTGTCCCTTTTCATGGCATATATTACCATGGAGAAAGGTGTGTTTGAGCCCATTAAATCCTTTTAGAAAGTTACGCAACGTAATAATATTGAAATTCCAGGACGTAAATGCGTATTAGATTGCACCCGGGAGCAGGAGCAACATCAGTGGCCGCATTATGTATTGTGTTGGCTAAAGGTGTTTGCTGAACAAAAGTGAGCGACACATCAGCTCACTCATCGTCAGTCAACCAGGAAAGATGATGAAGATGATGATGCCGTTACGAAAATAAAATAATAATGTACCTGTTCCGTACTCCCGTTATGTTATTTTCCTGGCTTGCGTGTGTCGGCAGAGATTTGTGTTTTCCTTAACATGTCTACATTTAAAAGCATGTCTACTTTTTGCACACAATACTAATAAGTGTGAGGATGGGAGCAGAAAGATGTCTCATTCGCCCTTTCTCTCTCTTTCTGTCTGTCAAGTTGGGAAAGTAAAGTAAGAAAAGAGCAAGTATGCATTTTATCATATATACTTTCCTGACATGTATGCCTTGTCTGGCTTATGTCTCTTTTCTTCTTGGAATAAATACGTAAATGAAATAAGTTGACATAACTCAGCCGTTGTGCCTTGTTTTATTTTAACTGGGAGAAAGTGAAAAAAATATGACGTATGACTACGGAATAAAACAAGAAGAAGATGGAAAGTCCCAAAAGAAGAAACTTCTAATCTCTTTGTATCTTTCTGTAATGCAATTTTGAGCAAGAACATTTTCTTTGTCAGTCACACTTTTTTCTTCCACAGTCAAACAGTAAAAAGTTAATCTATTTGCAATACTTTCAACACACTTTTTTCTATAGAAAAGTAACAACACGATGGAAATACAAAAAAAAAGTCCTGTGTATTCTGACAAGCTCTTAAGTTGAATTCCAGTTTCTCACAATGCGATAGAGAGTGCTCGTAGTATTCTCATAGGTTTACACTGCTGCACACAGGATCTACTTGGTTTCTGGAAGTAAATAGTATTTGCCCAGACAACTTTTTTGTTGTGTGCAAGACGCATAGAAAATGAAGAGGGTACACGCTAGAAATTAAAATTCTTTTCAAGTGTCAAAGCCATGAAGCACCACCACCCTTTATGCTTCTCCTTCGTTACGTTATGCACATGTACAAAAAGTATATTCATGCGGCCTACATCTTTGTCTCTTTTTCCCTTTCTTTTCCGTGTTTCTGTTAACATAATATGCAGTACTAGTAGTCGTATTCAATTGAAGTAACATTTTTTTCCAAAATTGTACATGTGTCTTACTTACTACGTATTAGTGAGGGAGTAAAGATACAAGCGGGAGTGGAGAAAAAAGTAAGAACACGGAACACGGCAAAAATATAACGAGACATGTCTATGTTCATATGGTTTGCTGTAACTGTGTATAGAGAATCATTCAAATTCGAAACTGTAAACTTTTTTTCTTGGAATTGCAAAAAGAAGAGGATGGAGTAGGAAACTCAAAACTTGACGGTAAGAATATCAATGACAAGTGAGAGAGAGAGAGAGATGGAGAAATAGAGGGAAAAGGGAAGGAAAGAATAGGAACTAAAAACTCTTGCTTACTTACTTAGTCACTGACACTGCTATCAATATAAATGTAGCTTAATGTACTGTGTGCTGGCAGCAATAGTAATAATAATAACACTGACTGTGCTACCACCATCATCGTACTACTACTGCATGATGTTCTTTTTGTAAGAGGCATATCTGGAAATACATGTACACGTTGCATATAATGCATAATGTATCAAAGGTATACACACTCAGTCAGTCACACTCATACACACAGAAGAAAGATACACAAAACGTAATTCGTTCATATAGATAGATACATGAGAACATTCATGGATTTAAAGACGGACACGGTAAAGATAAGAGGAGATGTGTGTATAAACATAGATATTTATAGAAACGTATAAACTTTAAATAAATACTTACTTTTCCTCCTTTTGGAATTGAATTGGAATTCTCTTTTCTCTTTCTTGCCAGGAAAAAGACTTGCTTTTTTGTACTACTTTATTCTTGCATGTGTGCATATGGGGCTCTTTCTTTCTGCTTGTGATACGGCATGAAACAGAGAAGAAGAACAAGATAGACAGAAGGAGGTAGATGAAATAAGTAAGATGTTGCTTAGAGAAAGTAGATTTTCCTTGATTCTTGTTCTTCTTTCTTCTTCTTGTCCTTTCTCACAAAATGTATCATATTATGTTCAGCACGTGCATAAAAAAACTCTCTCGTGTTACAGATCTTTGCACATTTGGCTACCAAACGCTCCGTTTCTTTTCCTGCCTCTTTTTCTTGCCTTTGAAAAGGATCAGGAATTGGAATACGCAGTACTATTTCTGAGGCGAATGACTTGGCTTCCTGAATGTGTGTGGTTAAAGTAGTTGAATGATATTTCTCACAGAAATAGAACAAGGTGTTGTTCGCCCAAGTCACTGTTACTTGTGAAAACTATAGTAATAGTAGTAGTTTATACTGTCACTGACTCTGTGGTCTCTCACTCTGCCTATTGCACTGTAATACGGTTATGAATTTGGCTTCGTGTGCCGACAGAAAGACGGTTCGACGGCAACTGGAGCTGAAAGCTGAAGAGTTGTCGGAGAAAGTTGTCTTAGTAAAGACGACGAGGTGGATGAAGAATAAGTACTGACTGTGGTATTAGTTGTTGTTGCGTTAATAACGTCAATAGCAGCAGAGACAGAGAATCCGCACTGGCACCAAGAATGGGAAAAACTTGTTTGGGGAATCGTTGTTGCAGCTGTGTTGTTAGAAGATGGAAAAAAATCATTCCAGTGGAAGAAATTGTGACTGAACTTTGGATTTAGACTCAAGTCTAATAATTTTCGTGCCAAGCTAAAGTACAAAAGGAAGATGTAAACATTTTTCTTGCACCTACACGAATCCCTTCTATTCTGTCAAAATACACACTTTCTTCATAGAGAAAAAAGCTTGCACTAGGACAAGGAATTTTTTTTCTGTTTATTTCACTAATATAAAATACAAAGTAGCCAACCAATTTGCTCTGTCCAGACGACCACTGCTAAATCACAACGGGGAATGAACACGAAAATGTAGAAACAGGAGGAGCCGTAGCACAACCTAAAAACCGGTCCGGTCAACGAGAAGAAACTGACTGTGCGAGAGTGTGCGACGGGATGAGTATGTATATCAGTAAGGAGAAGAAAGAAAACACTTATTTCATTCCTCGTGCAAAAACGCCAACTAGACTGACACTACTACTCTTGCTACTTCTGCTAGCAGTAGTAAGAGTAGCACGACAACACAAAAAACCAGAACTCGTTTGAGAATGTGTAAAATGGGAACGATCGAAGAGCAGCAGGAGTTTTTACTTGGCTCTCCTTCTCTGGTGAGATGTAGAGACAGCAATGCCGGAATTACCGTTGATATCACTAGTATTCATACCATAGCACCGTATACACAGAGCTGCGCTGGAAGCTTTCTCTTTCCATTTCCAATCTGCCAGTGTGCAGAATATTACAAAGCAAGCAGCAGTTGTAACAGCAGCAGCGTTGAGGCCGTTTTTCCTTCTTGTATCTTTTCTCTCTCTGCTCCTTTCTCTTCCATGGCAAACCTCTGCTGGATAAAATGAGAATAGTTTTTTTTCTCTTTCCTTCTCTGAGTGTGAGTCTTGTGTTGTGAACACACGATGATGAAGGAAAAAGCAAGTAGACAGAGAGGAGAATACAAGCAAGTAACAGTAGACGGTATGCATGGGCAAAAAGGACCACACCGCTGCTACCACCATCATATCATCATCGCATATTATTGGAGTAGAGGAGAGAACTTGTATAGCAAGAGTTTGTTCAACGGCTGCTGCTGCTGCCGTAGCCATTCATTCCTACTTTTGAGCAAACTTACATTTTAGTCCTTTCCTTCGTTCGTACGTACGGTCTACACTATAACGCAGTGTACTATCAAGCTAGTCATATAATAATGCTGTGAATATGTTGGAAAAAAGGAAAAGTGTCTGTTGTCTCTGTGTACGTGTGTGAGTGAGAGGGTAAATTCATAGGGGTAAAACGATATAACTATCTGAGTTTGAATATTATACCGCAAGTTTAGTAATGAAACTCCTACGATTATACTACTACTACTGCTGCGACTATTTCTATTGCTTGTGTTAGTTTTTTCCTTCTGAAGACAACTTGGTTTCTAGCACCAGCACTGCTATTACCACAACTCTGGCAAGTTGCATTTCCTCAGTTAGTTCAGTGATGATTCTCGCTTGTAATGGGTAGTCTGGTGGTATATGGTACTACTACCATAGCCACTACTAGTTATTTGATGATACTGATGGTGGTGGTGGTGGTGAAGATGAAGAGAAAGTAGAAGCTATATCTATGTATGTATATGGACATGTATGTATGCACATATATACATGAAATGCGCCTTTCAACTTAAAATCTTACGAATAGGACCATTCCCTTTTCCCAGTTTCACGTTTCCGCAAATATGTATACCCTTGTTTAAGAGTAAGAGCAACGCAGGGTAGTACAAACTATATTCGTCATATCTATACTCTATCTATATGAATGTAGCGGAATGTAGATGAATGTATACATACACTTATAGTAGTATAACCACACGAAACCTCATATAGTCTCGTTCTATCGTCGTCGTGTACTGAAAAGAAAAAGTTTTTTGCCTGTAGTAGTAACTAAACATATATGAACCTTCCCCTCTCTCCGTTTTCTCTTTTAAAAATCCCATTCCTTCAGAGCACATCCGCAAAACAGAAAACCAACATTGATCTGAAGATTTGCACATGCTGAAAATCTGGACTAGTATATAATTTGTAGTATAAATATACGTTATATAAGGCGGATAAATAAACGTACTAGTACAAAAATAATAAGCATCTACACATTGTATGCATATATCTGGTACTTGTTGTGTTACAAAAGGTTTTACGGTTATTTATTTCCTATATAATATGTACTTTTTATAATATTGTTCAGTTTTGAACTAGTCCATACATTGGACTGCTGCTGTTACTACTTCTACCGTCCATACTCCTACCATTGCTTCAAGTGTATGCTATCAAGTCTTCTCTGCTCTTTCCATCGTGTGGTGTGTGTGAGAGACCCTTTTTGATGTAGGTATAAAAATCTGCCCAAAAACTCTACTCTCCTCTGAACACATTTTCTTTGGCTCATGGTTCGTTTTCTCTAGGCTAGGATCCATCCACACACACAGTTTTACTCCTTTCCCTTTGCTTTCTCTACTATCTTTTTGCCCATCCATCCAAGTCTTGCTTTCAACTCTGTTTCGGCTTTTATCAGCCATGTATACGATGAATGTACAATGTACATGCTTACACATGCCAGCACATGAATGTTTTCAGGGTAGATTTATCGTGCAGGTCCGCTCCTATACCCTTATAGTATTTCTCTGTAGTTCACAAAGTCTTGCTTTCCCTTTACCTATTTTCCTTTCATGTTGTTAAGTAGTATAAGTATAGGAAGAATGTATGGATGGATGTATATGATTTTCGTTAGAGAAAGTAGTGCAGTGTTACCAGAGAACATTGTGTCAAGATATATCTTGATCGCTTTCGTTTCTAAAGACTAGTAAAAGGCAATATCGATGCTGCTAGTGAAGGAGATACTTTTGGTGTGACCAAGATGATACAGTAAAAATACTTGAGCACTGTGACGCTACTGGTATAGTAGTTTCCATCATCGTACGCATTTTATATTTAAAGAAAATGTTGAGCTGTTCAGAGATGCTTCTACGGTTTCAATTAAAAAGTGCATTTCAAAGAGAAGAAATGTCAATGGTTTAATTTTTTGTTTGGATTGTTTGAAGACAGTCAAAGTTATTTTTTCCTACTGATTGCATCTAATATGAATACGAACGTTGAAAGTTATAATAGAAAACAACTTGTATCTTACTAGGTTGAATACCACTTATGGGAATAGGTAAAAGGGAGTTCCTTTAAACTTTAAATGCTTGAGTAAATATTTGGAATTATGAGTTGAGTCGTGACAAGTAAACTCCTTTTGTATCGTCTGGAGTTTGTCTGGTCAACAAAAACAAAGCGTAGACATATCCTTCATCGAATCAACGAATCGCAATATTATTTTTATGTATGCCACCAGTTTAACCTTGTATTTATTCTGAAGACACTCCTGTGAAAGTGATACAAATCTGAAAATATTTAAATCAATATGAGTAATACAAAGCTGACAACAAATTCCGAGAGAGAAGCATTCATGTTAACGCTGTAACTGCAGAAGCAATGGCTCAGTGCAGAGATTCGCATAACATTTCCCTAACCACAGTCAAGTGTACAGGGAATTTACACGTACCATCTACTTTGGTTGCACCAGCCGAGTTTCAATTATTCAGCGACCTGAATCCATTAACCTTATAAAGAGGGCAATTCTCATTATTCTCGTAAACATTAAGAAACAATTCCATTATTTACCATCTTCAGCCCCAATGTTGTTCACACGTTATAACATTTTACTCATATGATCATCCCTCTCCTTGACACGTACTTAAATATATGACTTTCTCTTTCAATAACCTACAGGCTTCTACCACAAAATTTTGTGCAATGCCACTTTTCAGCATTTCTACGAAATAGATGCCAAAAATTGAAGAAAGTGCCAAAAGCTGTGCTAGTTTAAGATTTGAAGGGTTTTTGGTTTCTGCCTGTTTGACTCAAGAATTAGTGGTACATGAAAAGATATTAAAAGCCGCAATGTGAGTGAACGATGAGGGACGAGTACATCTATGGATAGATGGCTTTATCTCAATGCTCGGAGCAGAGGGGAGATAAGAGATGTCCATATATAGGTATATTTCTCCTCAGTATGGTAAATACATTTATGTACTACTACATGCGAATATGCAAAATGATGCTTTCATTAACTATGTCTAGGTACACTTTGCACAAATTCTTCATGATATATGTATGCCAGGATGATACGAGTAAGTGCGCAATTGAGTGGTGCCTGTAGAATTAACCAAAATAGGTACGTACTTATAGTACTAATAGCAGATTTTACCGTACCTCAAACTTAACTTACTTCCTTTTCCATTTCCTCCCATCCTCCGTTCTATCTTTTTCACTTTTGTGTTCGTTTCGTCCATTCGTGTCTTATATGCAAGTAGTGGTGGTGGTAGTTTCATAACTCATCACCTTTTCTACAGTTTTTCACTCAGCGAGCGAGAAGGAAGATGAACAAGATGCACTGCTCCCAGTAAGCGGCATATATACAACATGGTCTCACATCACGTAAAGTGGAAAGTCCATCGTTGGTCGAGAATAAGAGTGCGTGTCTACACATATGTGCCTGAAGAACCTACCTATATTATAAAAGTAAGTACATGTAGTTTCCACACACTCAAACGCTCTCGTTCGTACGATGATTACTTATGTGCGTACATATCCTGTTGATGATGATCATCATGAGGAGGATGATGATGGATATAGTGCCCATACGATGTATGTGTTATACTATAGTTTCATTTGTTGAATCATTTACAGTTCTAACGCCACTTCATCATATGAATTTTCCTGTTTTTAGGCTTCCTCTGAAATATATAACTGCATAGTTTGTAGGAAACCACTTACTCCTTACCACCACTACTGTTGATGATAATAACCGTGATAGCTCCAGTGGAATCCTTGGAAAATTTATATTCTACGCAATACAGCAAGACAGGGTATTGAGGAAAAGAGGGAAGAAAGAGAACAAAACCAGTGTACCAAGGGAGAGGGTACTCACCGCCACCGCCATCATCACTCGCATATTTATTATGACTTCAATAAATTGCCGTATATGTACTCGCCTACAATTGAGCCTACCATTTATGAAGAAGAGATGATGGGAAGCTGAGGAAAATGTCTGCTAAAGATGTTAGGCAAGTGGTAGTTGACCAATACTTGGAGAAAGTAAGATGTGTTATGTGGAGCATGCATGCATACTTATGCTTACTCTTACAAAGTGCAAAAAAGCTAGCATATGTTTCTCATTTATTCCCTTGTTCGTAATAATAAAAGCGGCGGATCGCCATGCTCATCAACAGAGAAACCAAAAGAAAGAGAGAGAGAAAGAGCTACAACATAAACATTGGCATGATCATAATCTTAGTAACATATTTCATCACGAAAAGAAAGAAGAGAGAAGTGAGTCCAAGAGGAAATGTGGAAACGGACGGGCAAAAATGGTAGAAATCACACACACACATTTCATGTCTTCCATTTATATTGTGTGCGTGTGGGGAGATGTGGAACGCCACAGAAATCTTCTATAAATAAAATAAATGCTCTTTGTTCACTGCCTTTCCTTGTGTTTACTTACCGTTAAACTTTTCCTTTCTTCCTTCCTTTCTTTCTTCTGTACCGCAACACAACTACCTCCATATTATATACCTATCCTGGCATTTATGTATGCAAACCTGAGCAGATACGGAGCAGAGAATGAGTGCATGCATGTTCATATGATACAAATATACGTATGGTGTAATATTTACATTTACACATATTATCTGTGCTACATTGCTGTGTTGAATATTCAGAAAGGAAATACTAAGGTAGACAATGAATGACAATGATACAAAGAAATGTAAACATACTTAGAGAGAGCAACATGAAATCCTTCTTTTCATGAATATTATTATTGTTACGATTATTTCATTTGCCCGTTTTTGATGAGGTTGATATTGCTGTGTTGATTTTTTCCACTATTACATTGGCACAGCCTTGAATAAGGCGATACTAATAATGTTATCCCAAACATGAAATTGAGGGCAGCAGGGAGAAACCTATTTCTGAAATGTATTATGTATGTATATACCCCGCAAATAAAAAACATTCTTGCAGCATGCTACATTTTTCATCATTTCAGTCCACTTACTTGTGTCGTATGCTCTATTGTCGAATTAGGTGTGTAGTTGTAAGGATGGTGGTGAATGCTTAGAAGATAAAACAAGTTGTTCAATGTTTAAGAAAAAATGTTCGTAAAACTGTCCTTATTTTCAGGGATCCCTACTTGTTCCCTTTCCCTTGGTAGAAAAAAAAGAGTAAAGAAGATCAGTAGGAAGAAATTGAAAGAAACGTGGGAAATTTCGTAAAGTACATGTGCATAGCAAAGTACGTGTATGATTCACAAAAAAGTATACTGGCTATCTATATATAATAAAAATAATATGGTCTAGATAAGAAAAGGAAATGCTACGGGAATGAAAGGTATGGTCGAAATAAAGCAGCTTTATCAAGGACTCAAGTATACCTATTTAAATCATCCTTCTAAATCGCAGCGAAAAAATCCTCGAAACATATGTTGTGAGAAGAAAGAAATCGGCGAAATGGGTTGAGTTGGAGAAACGGACATGTAGTTACGTACGTGTGTACTTTTCTAACTTAGAAAATATTATGCATTAGTATATAAATGTATGTATGCATGCATGTATATTTACAATATAATATATTCCTTCTGGATGTAACTATTGTCAGTAACATTGTTTGAGAAAAGATTCGCCGATTCGCATCAGTAATCATGCTACAGTTAGTATTTTGATCAGAATCAGCCTCTCCTACCAAACAACTCGGGATAAAAAAAGGCAAAGGGTGAAGGCAAAATGGAGCAGAAATTGAGTATTTTTGTGTGTTTTGCTGTAGTAGTTATGTAGTGCGGAGTAAAAAGCACATCTTTTTATACTCCGTATCCCCAACTACAGACGATGAACAAACAACGTAGTAGCAATCGTAATAGTGATGATGACGGTAGTAGATCACGTTCCATTTTCCCAGTGGGTAAAATTACTTTACTTCGCTGTAAGTACTTTTAATGTCTCCTGTGTAAATGTAAAGTGTGTAAAAAAAAGCAATTTCATACCAACACCGGAATAGAATTCCTGCAATTGATGCAGTGTACCGTGAATTTCTACATGCATCTTTTCTTCAGAATCATGTATTGCACTTCGTAGTAATTATTTATATACATAATATGACTCCCAACCATATCGGATAAAGTTGGAGTGGGAGTAAAAAAAATTAATTTTTAACATCCCTAACAAGCGATCACTGTCAAACTACGCAAAATAACTACATTATCCAGACAAAAAAATGAACTGGGAATTGTTGCTTGTTTACTGAAGAGATCTAATAAAATAATGCTTCAATTTTTGTTCTTGTGGAGGGTAAATACATAGTAATGTAATTTTACCGTTAGGTAGGTAAAACAAAAGTATACGTTAGTTGTATGTACATGTGAATGAACATGCAGTTATTACGATTGCACATTTCCAATTGCCAAGATACCATAACGCAAATAAATGAGAGAAACAAGGGAATTCTCATTTGATCTCCTTCAATGCGTTCAATGCCAAATTACATTGCTCACCAGCGTGTGATACTATGATTCTCATTAGTCTGATCGAAGTGAATTCTGTTTGCATTGGGAGCAAAATATTTGCTCTGAGAGCATATACTTTAAGCCTAAAAGGAGAATTATCCATGTTCTGTTTCAGAACATGTCATGTGCATTGCAACACACATCCCTCCTGCCTGTTGTTCAAGAACAAAGGGACAAAAGTGATGACAACAGCAAGTAACGAAATAAACTCAGTTATTTGCACCACGATATTATAGACATGCGTGATGACGATGATGACGGTGTAAATATTGCCGGTGGGGATAATTTAAGTACAAGGCATTGTGTCGAGGATCCAGGTGCTGATCTAATAGAGCAATTTTCACTAGAATGTAGTGTGTGTTGACCACATATAGCATACATTTATATGCATATTCAGTATACAT
This sequence comes from Coecobrya sp. COE2, assembly GCA_027743765.1. Taxonomy (NCBI): domain Eukaryota; kingdom Metazoa; phylum Arthropoda; class Collembola; order Entomobryomorpha; family Entomobryidae; genus Coecobrya; species Coecobrya sp. COE2. The sequence continues at coordinate 74,223 of JAHZMV010003304.1, forward strand.
TCAGATTTAAGAGAAACAAAACAGCAGAAGGACAATATTAATAGATACCAGTAAATAAGAGAAAGCTGTAGGAGGTGTGGTGTGAATTGTTGAAATGTTCTCAAAATAATAGTTTCGTCACGTGAGTGGAAATTAAATTAGAGGCCCGTGATGTGACGGTGGCGGTGAAGTGCGAAAAGGAAATAAATCGGATGTGGCTTTCGACGCATACAGCACGAGAAGAGCAATAACCGTAGTTACTGTTTGAAAATGAATATATGTGTTATTATAATAGGGGGTAGAATTGTCATGTTAAGTTGGATGCATCATCACATTGAAGCACACTGTTTAGTGTGAATGGATGAATGTGTTGAAATATTACTAATAAAAAAGAAGCGTGTTTCTTCAATCAAAATTAAAATGGCTGCTCATAGGTACGGTTGGCTCCATGAAGGCATCCTTTCTATAATTTCCAAAACACAATGTTGGCGGCAATAATAGTAATAATAATAATAGTAATAAACACGACATGGAAAACGTACATTTATTTACACGTATACAACCATGTTACTACAACACTACTCCCTTTCATTCACATTTTTATAGTTTTATTTTTCATTATTTGCATCAACGATACTTTTCCTCACGTTGAAGGAAACATTGCATAGAGTTATTGTATGAATCCACTATACTCTGCCGAACAAGTAGCATTATCGTCACTCCTTTTCCCTTTTTACCGCAAACCTCGCTCTCGCTCTCTCTTTCCCTCTGCACCAGCCAAGCGGCTGAACAATACAGTTCCTTTAGAACAATAGGAAACAAAAACACGATAATATATGATTACTATTATTATTATCATTTCTACCAGTGTCATTTTGCTTACTGGACTGGACCACGCTCATGTCTCCAACTGCTTTGCATTTGTGCATTCTGCATATTCTCCGTTGCTCATGTAGTAGACTCACAGTTTAAACCCATGCCTTGAGTTTATTGTACCCTCTTTTGTTATTGTTATTTTCATTATTCTGCTCCTCTTTTTCTTTTCTGGTGTCTGGCGATATAAAGTTACTGACGATGGTGATGATGATACTGCTACGTTGTTGATGGGGTTACTGGTGCTACAATTCAAACTGTGCACCGTGCAAGTAAAAAAGAATGGGAATTTGTAGAAGGAAGGGACGAGTTTCATCCGCACGCTCCATACTATCTTTATCCCTGCATTGTTTTTCAGGAATGAAAACGGCTTGCTGCTAACAGTGGGCTCACTACAGGATCAAATTAAATCGCCACACAGGAAACAGCATATCTCTGCAGGTGGAATCCTTCTGACAGTTTCAATTCACATCACCTCATTTCACACGCATACATTATGCAATGTCATCACGTAATCCTGTAAATTGGCCAATCCTACTGTCATTCCTGCCTTGTTTCCACCACATTTTTTTTTCGTACGGACTGTCATTACTTTTCTCTTGTTGGGATAATGATAGTAATAATAACGGTAAGGCCCTGTGTCAAATGCGCACCTACATCCTCGCTGCTTTTGTAAATGTACAAAAAACACGTCTGAATAGAGAAGTGTTTCACCAACGCTCCGACGTATTGCTATGGTGAACATTGTTATTGTTGTGTGGGGGCTGTGCTGGCAAACAAGCTCAATCAAATGGACTACCTAATGAGTTATTCTCATGCCAAACAATAACGACGAGCATCCCCACTGATTTATAAATGTTTACAGCATTATTTGATGTGGAAAGCTGGTTAATGTGGAAAATATCCAAGAATAGACTAGATCAGTATGTTGATTCTGATTGACTTAATTCTGTGGAACAATCGCATGTACAGAATTAATCGAAAAACAGTAAGGATCTATACTGCCATGTAACGTATTGTTAATGTTGTTTCCTTGTAAAGTTAGGATTGCAACCAAAGTGAATAGGCAACCACCTTATTTGTTTATCATGGCAGACGATGCTTGCGGAAAAGGGTGGTGATGAAGATGATGTAAATAAAGTTTTCTTTGGAGAGGATATCATCGCCCAGTCAACACTACAAACGTTCAAGTGGCATCGTGGACAAAACAACTCCATAGATGAACCCAAAAATTATCCTGCTAATAATAGTAGCATTGAAGTGGTTTCATCAGAATTTCCTGTCATCAAACGGAGAAGGCCCACATGTACAATTGCTTCCACCACTATTATCCATGCTTTCAGTTCCATTATGCGCCATAAACTTGAGCAAGATAAATACTCTGAAATTAAAACATTTTCTGACGACCAGGATAAAACTACTGTTTGATAGATTCCATACGTTTGGATGAAAGTCCTGAGCATCAATGGTTTTACTGACAGCCATGCTACACCCGTTTTATCATTAAACACCACAAACATTTTATAGTTCCGAACACAATGGACGAAAACGTATAAAAGGCTTTTTATTATGTACTTTCATAGCACGAGGGCATTAAATACAGCAAAGGAATCATTAACGCTAAATATCAAGTACATCTCAACATGTCTATGCATCAGATACAATATCGATGGCTTACACAACAGAATAATGTAAAGTTTGCTGTTATATCATACCAGTTGAATTTCACTGTGGCTGGAAAACAAAGAGACTGGTCAATACATTATATTGCTCAACAATTGAAGCCATATCACCGCACGGATAACCAACAAAACAAACAAAATGATAAACAATGGGATGGTAAAACTAAGTTGCCTTTTTTATCTGTAATATCATCTAATTTGGATGAATTAGAAAAAAATGTGTGACATCTCATCACGTTTAATTTCGTCTGTAATTTATCATTACCATTTCAGTTTTGTGATGTTGCTATGCAAACGTTATTGTGGTACTAATTTTGGGGAGAAGAAAAACTGTCATTAAAACATTAATCCATAAATCACTGGTAACTCTTCTGCGTTTTATTTCTATCCAGCATACCCAGATTCATTTGTCGTTGTACTTGACGAATTCTACATAATCTTAAAAAAATGGCGTGTTTTAAAGCATGAGTAAAGTTACATGACTACGGTTTCTAACATAATATTGGCCTCAATTTGTATTGCCATTTATGGTGTGATATTATTAAATGCTTTACATGGTTGTTTGATATTTCAGTACTGAAACGAAATGAAATTTGGCATTTGACATTCATGTACAGTAATCTTTGCTTTGTCAACTTTCCATTGCATGCATGCCGCGTTCACACCTTGTCGAACGAAAATTGCTTGTTGTGTAAGCAGTTTCAGTGTTTGACTTTATTACTCTATACGCCTACATGATCCCTCCTTCACAAAACCACAATAAATTGATTCCGAGTGTTTTGCAATTTCTTCGCTTAACATTTCCTTTCATCCTTCGTCTAAACTCAATCTGCTTACGGATATTACTTGTATACAGTAAAGTTGTACGTATTTTCTTGAGACTGTCGTTTGTTCCACAATTCCAATATAGTTTGTTATTTTTACTAATTTATATGACTTTATTACGAATTTCCTGGTACCATTGGATTTGACCCGTATTTGAATTCGCTAAAATATTGTGAACCATTCATCTTTTCTACATAAAATGCGCTTTTCTTTGCACTTTCCGTAAAATTAATTAAATGCTTGACCACGATGGCGAGTACATATACCATTTCAACAAATGCAATACTCTGTTAAATTGATTGGTTAGGTCTGCAGATATGACGTTGAATTTTTGGGGGAATATATAGTTTCCTCAATTTCTCTACATAGTCAAGTAAATATCAAATCGAAAGGCTGGTTCGATCATTAAGTCATGCATATTTTTAGATATAAAGTAAGGGAGCTAATCACTTTGTCTATCAAACTTTCTACTGGCATATTATATTTGCATACTTAACGGAATGCTTTCACCATGAGCTTCTATTAGTCAAGCATGGTTGGTAACAAAGCAAAATCGTGATCATCAAGTTTGTAATTAGTATCTATTGAAATCATAAACAGGAAAACGTTTAATGTAAAAAAGTTGGGGTTACAAAACGAATAGTTACCATAATCGTTGGAAGATGAAACTATTGTTTTAAACTGTTCAAGGGCATGGCAAATGCATACCGTCACTAATTAAACTCTTATTCAGTAATTTCAAAGGAAACGAGAAGGGGAAGGAAATCAATGCAGTACAATTAACTGACAAGTAGTGCTGACGGCTTACGAAATTCTGACTTGTGTTGTATTTGTGCACTTGTGTTTTAGAACAAGAAAATAATTATAGCGTGACATATACAGGGTGCTCCAATATTCAATGTATATTGCTAATACATACATTGCATTAGATAATAATTCTGTCCTACCCTTCATTTCTATTGCAACAAGCAATAATAGCAGCAGACGTCATCCGTGGCGGAATTTTGTAGGGTTGTTGCATTGCAGTTCCAATGGTTAGTTGAAAGTTGCCCACTGGGCGGAAGAAATGAGCCGGAAGTTTAATTCCGAAAAGCCAAAAGTGAAACGCATTCACTCGCCACCACCACAACATATTATCATCATCATCATCAAGACGAACATAAGAGGAAAAACGCGTCGCGTCATGGCACACACAATGCTCGAGAAATTTTATTACTTTTCGTGAATGAGTCTTCTTTTCCATGGACGGTGGTTGCTTTTAGTGAAAGAGGAAGAGGGAGGAAGCCATGTCCTACACGCAGTGTTCTGCCCTGTTGTTGATATGGCAGCTAAGTTATATTATTGTTGTTTCTTTTATTATTGTTCATCGTGGTGATGATGGTGGTAGTTGTGCGGTGGCAAGGGGTGGTGGCTCCTATCCATTCTTTCCTGATGATGAAAACAAGACTCATTGCAAGCATTTATGTATTTGGCCAGAAGACAAAAGAGAGGAAAGCATGATGATAGTGATGATAATGATGATTGTGGTCAAGAGTATGTGGACAAAAGTGCAATTTTATTATTACATCCACCCAACAAAGAAAAAATACCCTCCTTCCTCCCAAGCAAAGTTTTTCATTTTCCTTTTTTCCTTCTTGTGTATATTTTCCATTGGTTTGATAGTTCAATGAAGGCTCTGCGGTGGTGGTCTCGCTTTTCCTTTCATTCCACGAGCGCAGTGAATGGAAAAAGGGAAAACATTCCAAAACAGAATAAAGACATTACTGCATGCTGTTGTTTATTTCGTGTTTTTATATGATAACCCTGACCCCTAACAAATTAAGACACAAAACTTTCCACCAGAAAACAACAACGGTCAGACATCTGGGCTGTGCTTTTGGAAAGAAATGCATCTGTTGAATACCCTGCTAAAACATTTTTATTAGGAATCCTAGACGACTTTCTGTTCTCTTATATCACATTATCATGCTGGGAATGGTGCAGAGGAAAGCCTTGCATGAACAAAGATGCAATTTCAGCTCTGATGTATATTAAACGTTATGTAGTAATGCAATCAATGCAATGGTATTACACTGCAGCAATATATCCTAATGTTATTCCGCACAATGTAACCCAAGTACAATATTTTTTATCAAAATGTATTTTAAAGTAGTCTCCAATTCGGCATTAAATTGAGATTTTATGCTAGATTGATTAAATTTTATTTAAGGTACTTCTGTGCATGCACACATGTCACCGTTCCAGCAAGGCGTATATATTAGCTTTAACGAATAAACAAGTGTTTTATGTAAACCATAATAATGTGAATCTGAATGTCGCCCAAGGAAGTATGGTGTGAATTTAAATGTATCTTCGCGTTAATAGGCAATAATAGCATTATACGTACATCACCGGTAGCAAGAGAACGCATTATTATCGTCGTCATCATCAGTCTACTAAAAACTCTTTAAGCTTCTCCGTGTAATAAAAAGTTGCGCTGCTCAACCGAAATACAATTCCATCCGTTTATATTCCTCCTTCTTCTCCCACATTAAAATAAAATGGAAATACAAGGTATTAATGGTGAAGTGTTTATTGCACACAGTCGTCGTAGTATGTAGAGTGGAAAAAAAGTTTTCCATTTTATATGGACAAACTTTTTACGCGTAGTAAAGTAACGTGTAAATAACGGTGAAAATAGAGTTTGGTTGGAGAGGTAAACGTGTATTTGTGTGAAGTGATTGTGTGCTCTTTTTCAAAATGAAGCCACACTATAATATTGCAGATACATACACATACACACAAGGTATTAAGGTGAATGTAATGTGGTGATGGCAGCTTCTTTTGCTAGATGAGGACAAGTGCTTTAAAATCATTCGAATTCACTTGTTTTACGACTTTCTGCTCAGATTTTCACAGACTGGCTCTCAAGTGTTCTTCAACAACCTAACCAATGTTATAGTCATCACTTTGCAATAAAAGCCGAGGCTGGAAAAGGAGCAAAGCATAACAACAAGGAGAGAAAGTGGAATAAGAGAAACGAATCTTTTTTACAGGGAAAATGCGGTATAGTGGCCAAAAAATGACACAAAAGGTAGCAGTGGTAACGGCAGCGGTAGTAAGAGTAACGTAAAATACACAAGCCACTACTACCGCCACCACAACGACATGTGTGGCTCTGATGGTTTTTTAGTAACTCCAACTGTTTCTGTTGTTGCGGTGTACTCACATTATTTACCTTTTGTCATACTTAAATAAATACCTCCCTACTGTTCCATACACTTTTAGTAGTTGGTAATGTATATTAAATAAGTACAAGTACACATACACAACAGCCTATAGCTACAGGCCCAACCAATCTTAAAAGACATTGCCTTATTGTGCAACAAAGAGAGCACAAGAGAAAGCGAAAGTGCAGATAAACATGGATATTTTATAGAAAGTCCAAATATTTATGTATATCCTGTTTTATGTAGTTCTCCCCTTTGTATCCTCATCCTTCTCCTTTCAAACTATAACTGCTTCAATTGCCATATTTTAGTAGGTTTCTGTAGTACCTTTTACTCGCTGAATCCAGTTTTTTTTGTTTATTCGACAAAAAAATCATCATCTTTTCCCCCGGAAAGGTAGGAGGAATAGAAAGAAGTAGAAGCACAAACATGAGTAGACAATGGAAGCCTTATTGAATCACCCTTAACAAGAAAGAAATAGAAACGTCAAAAACAATCTGGTTACATTTTGTGCAGAAACGTTTTCTCGGTGAACTGAAAATGTAATTTTCTTTCGTTTGATGATGATGCATTGCTCTCTGTATAAATATACTGAATACTCACTACTCCTATAGGGTACACGAGTACAAGGTATTATTGTGAGTAGCAGATCCTATTTTGTGTATCACACTGTTACAACAGTAGTAGTTGCCCGTTGCAGGTGAATTGAAGGCTATGCTGTACTTTCTCTTTGTGGGCTATCTTTTGGATAAAGACTATCATAACGTTCACAATTCTTCATTTTTGATTGTTTTAAAATAAAAGAAGGAAAAAGGCGTGCGCGTGTGTGTGTGTGGAATTAGTTGTACTATATAACCCTCAAATACATGTACTCTATAGACCCTAGAAGCCATTGATAGTTTCGTTGAAAATAAAATCAATCATTGAACAACAATAAGGGACATTGATCTGAGCAAAGTTTTTCTTCCCAGCGAATCTGAAAATAATTGCAAATATTGCTGGAGGCAGGGAAAGAAAGCGGTGCTCTGGAAATGTAGCCGAGATATAGCTTAGTATAAATTCAAGTATTCTTACTTGTATTTTAGCGATGCCGCATGGTAAATAGGTACTCATTGTCGGTGGTAATATTCAATTCATCTCGTTCGATTTGCTTCCTCATATTATTATGTGTTCATTTTTCAAACAGCAGCAGCAGAATCTTTTCTGGGTTCATTGAAACTCAACGACATACTTCGCTTGGGAAATGGTCATTGAATGCAGAACGGCTTTTCATGGTATTATAATCTAGCTACTGGAGTGTACTCTGACTTATATTATATAAACACGCCAAGGTACAATGTATTTGTATATTGAGCATTAAAATATCAACAGTGATCTTGTGTTGGCATATTTCTTTATTTCTTTCAACGGCAGGAAACGCAAGACATTTACTATCGGTATAATATATATTATAATGGGGTTTATGGGAAAGTAACGTTAGCGCTCGTTTTCTGAGTGGCGTCCAATTCTCCGCTAAAAGCTTTATTTCAGCTTTTAGAATCAAGCGAGAAGAATTGGAATTCGAGAGAATAAGGAAATCGCCCATAATAATAATCATACGATGACATTACATAGCCACATTTTACGATTCCACAGATTATTAAGAATAATGACTGCAAGTGACAGTTTTATGTTTGTCATCACAAAGGAATTAAGGTTTCGCTTAACTTTGTTGTTTTATTTCAATACAACTTCATTTTATTATACAAAATATACATGTGGACACAAGCTACCTACTTGAACAGCATCATAGTAAAAAATATTGGTTTCTCTTCCCTCTCACTCGTGTGTATGTACATATATCTGGTACATGAGGGGAAAAAAGAATTCTATTGAATTTGCAGTATTGCTCAACCAATACACAACCATATCTTGGAATAGACGTACTATAGGCTGTTTTAAAGTTTCAACGTCTATAGTATAAATGGGGTTATAATAAGCCTAACATTATGCCAAGGAACAGCAGCGATTTCTTCAACCAAATGTTTTAACGGCCAAATTCACTCTCACTCACTGAGAGTCAGATAGATAGAAAGAGAAAGCATTTCATGGCTTATTTTAGGGCCACTAATAAATCACTATCCCGCAAAATACTGATCACATTTAATATTTTTATATCATGTTCTTTGTTAATAAAACTGTTATTACCATAATATACATGCGTTCATTTATATTGGAACATTATAATACACTTGTGGAGCGAAAAAGAAACTGCTGCAAAATGTATCTAGTAGTGGATGCATAGGATAGATCACATAGATGCGAGTAGTCTATTACTGTTATTATCGTAGTTATTTCATGACCTATTTTAATGTTTTTTATTTACATATTAAAATAATTTTCTACTGCTATAATAATATAAATATTATTATGCTTCCTCTTCTTCTTGCAACTTGTGATTTTGCAGATACTATGTATGCTATTGCTAGNATTAAAATAATTTTCTACTGCTATAATAATATAAATATTATTATGCTTCCTCTTCTTCTTGCAACTTGTGATTTTGCAGATACTATGTATGCTATTGCTAGAAGAGCACACGCATGCACGTGGTACAGGAATTTTGTGGAATCCGCAGGCTACTTTAATCAATAAACTATTTTTTGGTTTGTTCCTGTTTTCAAACCATCCATTTTACGATTGTATTGACACAGGAAGGAAGCGAGATATGTTGAAAAGGTAACTCATGCGTTTGGTCAACTTCCGTGATGTGAAGCCAAACTTGTGTCATAAAAGGAGAAAGAATAAGTGCGCTTTATGCATTCCTACCATTAGTACCACTGTGCATGTCCCATCTGCAATGTGTCGTGTCCGGTAATGCTGCCCATGCAAAAATACCAACAGACATGAATCTTGAAAATATGGCATAATTTCAAAAATCCAAATATCACTGCAGTTTACATCACTTGTAATAGCACGTTCATCAATAAATGCTTCTCGGCTGGGCATTCCAATTAAATGTTACAGTGACAAATGATCTTATATAGTTCAACTTCAAAACGATTCAATTTTTTTTGAAAATGATCAAATTTTCTCAAATAACAAATACATGTCTTTCTGAGCACAAAAGAAAAAAGCCTGATAAATAAATTTTAGATAGACAATAAAATTTTATGTATGCTATTACAACCCATTGTTAAAAACTATTATTGAATACCTGACGACAATAACTTCTTGTACCTACATATATACATACTATGTACATATGTGTGATTTTTTGGAGTGGTATATCAATTTAAATACTAATAATAAAGCTAAAACTGGGTTACAAAAGAATCTTTCTATATTTAATTATATCGATTGTAACATTGGTAACATATTTTTACAACTTTTTGAGAGAAAAAAGACGGTCTTGTTATTTCACTTCTCCCTTTGGCATTTTATCAGCCGTGAATGTTTTATACAGTACTCTCCGCGGCGACCCACTTCGTTTTGATTTTTAAAGGAATAATGTATATTTTTGCTTCACTCGCTCTTCACTTTTGTTGTAAGAGCAATATCACCATGAAACAAAATGTTATGCTAGGTATAAAATGAACTGACGTCTTTGTTATTTATTTGCTTTCACGCAATATCTCCCCAGCGACTTTACATTCTGGAACGCCTAATTGGATTATCCAGATGAGATGATATAAAGAAAATCCACGTTGAATTTATCAAGTTTCTAAAAAAGATTTTCCAGATTGGATCAACAATATTATGTGTGGGCATTAGTTTTATCTGCGTTGGTTCTACCCGAGTATGCATGATTGGCTTGTACAAATACTGAAACATGCATGTGTTGAAAATAGTACATTTACTCTTTGGAATTCAGTGGGAGATTTGTATGTCTTGGCCATTTAAAACCGTTTATTTATTGAACAGAGTTTTAAAACTTTTACCTGTGGTTACAACAGAGCAAGCTCCATTTTGTATGTTTGTCTGTCAAGTCAAAAAGAGAAATATCCTATTGTTTTATACAGAACTGGAGCAAATTTTGAAACACGGCACATAATATTCACCTAGATTACCGAGAAGTCAAAATCCCAAATCCACAGACTCCGAAACCAGGAGGGAGTACGGTTTCCATCTTTGCTTTTTCTTCCAGCACGAAAAACAGAAAAAATAATAATAGAAGAAAGAATAATATTTTTTGGTTGTGAATCAACATATAAATAAACATAATGTTTTACACGCATCTATTATTTCGTAAAATGAAATCATGGTGGAAAAGAAAGGCAAGAGAAGAAAAGGAGAATATGAGGAAGACCAACAAA
>JAHZMV010003305.1:0-12461 GCA_027743765.1 Coecobrya sp. COE2
TTCTTGCATACCATATACATTTACTATTAGTTAGCTTGACTGAAAAAAGACGAAATAGAGTAAAGAAACAACCAGGAAGGAAGGAAGTATAGAGTATACATGACTATTATTATTATTGCTGCTGCTAGCTCGTGTTTTGTTGTGCCACACTGCATACATGATAGGATGATGATGATGATCCAATATCAAATAGAGAAGTCGTATAAAAATATTTCGATCGTTTCTTCTTCAAGTATGTATGCGTAGGCATGTCCTCGTGTCGTTTTGCGTACACCCGAATTTTTGGTTGTTTGAGTGGAAGGAAGAAGCAGATGAAGAGAAACTTGATATACTAATAATGGTATACTTTGTAGCACTTTGTAATAGTCTTTCTTCTACATATTATATGTCTCCTTATAAAAAGGATGAAGACAGGAACCATAAAACGACTACAATATACACATCTACTGAAAGATGTATTGATATAACTTTTTTTCTAGTTCTGCCTCTGTGTGTACATATCCACTTTAATAAAAAAAAGTTTAATGGTAAAGTTTCCTTTGTGATGCTACTGCTGCGTATATGTGTGGTTTTGGTTTGGTTGGAAATGCTCCTTTTGGAGTTGTTCTTGGTTAGCTGCCTGCACGTGCCAAGATTTTTACTCCGAGAGAGATAGACCCTACTCCAAACCAAACGGTTTCAAACGTGTGTTGCGTGTTTTTTACTATGTTTTAGATGAAAAGGAACAGAATTCATAATGTCTATAATGTGTGCTGCTTTTTCGACTTGTTTAGTAGTAGGACAGAAACAGGAAGATGCAAAGACGCAGCATAGAACAACTCTGGTTGAACTGTTTCCTTTCCGCCTTTGGTAAATATTGCGTTTTCTCCCAAAAAATACACACATATAAGTAGTTGTCATGTATAGAGAAATAAAGTCATAATACCGGAATGCCTACTAAATAAAGTGCACTTACAGCGAAGTCACTATCCTTATTCGAATGTATTCGCACATGCCCACAATAAACTTGTCGTTTGCTCTGTCTGTGGAACAAAAAGAATTTGTTATCCACTTTTATTAACAAGTTAAGTAGACGTAGAAAAAATCCTTTGGGGAAAAAAGAAACTGTAACTTTTCCGTGGTGCAGTGGACTGTAGTATTAATATAGCAGCCTAAAGAAGGCACGGTTAGAGGCGTTTGTTTAAAGGAAAAGCTTAAATGTCCACATAATTTATGTGTAATCCCGGGCTTTAAAACACCGTTAGCTTGTTGTATGGATCAGTGAGCTTGCTTACGTTGTTTCCAGCCAAAAACTTTTAAATATACAGCTTTTTAGGACAAGAAAGAGCTGCCCTTGTGCCATCAAAAGAACAATGCTGCCCTTTTATGGGGAATGAACTGAGGAATTTTTCATTTATGCGAAAACAAAGTACATTGTACTTCTTGTAAAAAGCCAGAAAAAACTTTGCAAACTATATATTTTAATGAAAAAGTAAGCATTTGTGTAGAATGGGGTCTGTTAGCGTGGTTTTTAGTAAGGTTGAGAATGGACAGCGTGTTCCATTTCACTAGTCGTTAAAGTCAAGTCGTAATAAAGATTGTAAACAAAGTGAATACAGCGTTTGAAAAGTAGTAAAACGTCCTTCAAAGTGCCACCACTCTATTGGAAAAAAAGTGGTGAAAAGCTTTCATGATCATCATGGCCGTTGGATACTCAACGTTGATAGATAAATATTGTGTGATGATCCCCAATTTGTCCAAAGTCATACATTATTTGTTCCGCATGATGCAGTTAGCTATTTGACATGGAATGTGCCCTCCATTTTCACGCATGTACAAGCAGAAGTCAATAAAATTTATAGTAAAAACACTTGAAAAGTAGAGTAATAGAATAGAACATGAAACAATTTTCACGAACAGGATCAAGCTGGGAACAGGAATACTATACTTTCCCGGTTTTGTGGAACAATCAACCACACAATACTTGTTAAATGCCACAGGATCACATGAAGCTTGTCACTTGTCAGATATCCTTCAGAGTTGGTGGTTTAATGCATCTCTGTTGCTGCTGCTAATCTCTCTAACTCCTCTCTCACCTTTTACCTTCATCAGTCCAAATAAATATGTGTTCTCTTTTTTTAGGATGGGGAGAAAGCACTGGAGTATAAAAAATAGATGTATTCAAAACATTCACCTCAGCGTGAGAGTAACAGCAGCGGAGAAAGAAAAAGGCCATGACTGTCTAGTTTGGGTAAATAAATAGGTAATATGGCAATTCAATTTTCTCCGTCGTAGACAGCCACAGCAGCTTTTTCCTTGAGAATCATCACATCACCTTGCTCATATGTACAAAACACTAGTCCTGTGGTAGTCATTCCACCAGGCAGGAAAATAATATAATAATAAGAGTCACCCACCAGCAGAACTACCACCATTTACTTTGGGGGCTTGATTTTACATCTTTAATCCACATGAGTGAGCAACGTGTCATGTTATTTACGTAGTAAAAACAGTTGCAGCGCAGAATAAGAGAACAAAAGGAGTAAAATGGTATAGAATTGAATTTTACATTATTATTAATATTATTATTCTTGTTGTTTTGTTACTGGGCTGAACTTGAATCTGTGAGGATTCTCCACGTATGAATAATGAAAGCGGCCAGCCTTCACCGCCACTTTCATGCATATCCTTCGTCATGATTAACTGAAGGTTATACCTTTTCCTTCTCGGGTTACCTTTTCTCGGAAATAACAACAACAATATGATATGATTGCGGAATAAAAGTGGAGAGGAGAAAGACAGGGAGAAAGTAAACAATACTGTAATAGGTAATAATAAAATAGGGCCGTTTCGCTTGGCTCTTTTCAACTAAAATGCTATCTTGTTTCCTTTCAAATATTTCATATGAAGATTGAATAAAATTGTTTAGCATACGATCTTTCTCTCTAATATTTGCATATACTCATTTATAAGCGAGAGAGCAACATAAAAATTCTTTGAAATCCAATATGGACTGTGAAATGAGATTATATTACATTTTTCATTTATTTCTTTTGGGAGAAAGACGCCTACTAAAAAGCCAATAAAGTACATTTTTGACTTTGTACATCAAACATTCTGTCACTCAAGCAGGGAAAAGATAAAAAAGAATTCTAACTAACCATCTATTTTACTATTTCATAGGTTTCTTCTCAAAATAAAGCTATAAATATTTGTTAGTTATAGCTTTTTAACTGATGTTCTTTCAAGTGCACGTTAGCAATTTCCAACGGTTGATCCCATCGGGACAATATAATCAGACAATGAGAATGTGTACGTGAGTCATACAATTAGTTTTGTGGCAAGTCTCGAGTCTAGACAAGACAAACTATCTATGCCTCCCTCCATTGCTCATTACTTTTTAAAATTATTTTTAGCCAGTAAAACTACCACCTTTAGTGAGTGTGATGCTTTTGGTGGCGTGGTAATGATAACGATAATAGCGGATGTCCTACACACTTTATTACCCAATGACAAATAAAAATCTCGGGAAAAGCAAATCTCCAATGGAATACTCACACGCGTACTACTACCAACCATCACCCTTCCAACCGATCCCAAATATTAACGATGTAATAATAATTTTTACAACAACATTCATACTAGCAGCAGCAAGGTACACGTTACAAATATTGCTAACAAAAATCTCATTAAAGTCAACACAGTTGGATATTATTTGGACACAGTCATGCTCAAAAATCCTATTGTTTTCCACTATCATCATCATCATTCCTATCACAGTTTCATATCGTCATGCTTCTTCCTCTTTCCACCAAAAAGAGGAACAAAGAAGAAAGACACAGCACAGGAGGAGACGAAGGAGGAGAACTACTATGGCTAAAGTGCCTCCCACGACGATGAAAGAAGAAGTGAATCAAGTAGAGTGTTTTCGTATCAGAGTACAAAATTATATTGCACATATATTAGGTATAGACATTAGGTACGTAAAGTATTGCGCAACAAAACGCTACATAACAAAAAAAATCTGGCCTTTTGCTACTTCTGTACTTCTACTACTTTTACTACTACTTCTACTACGAAACTCTGCCTTGTATTCTATTCCACTGATGATGCTGCCGGTGCTGCTGTTGCAGTATAAATGATGGCCTAGATAAAGCCCTTTAAACCTCTCGCTCCGCTTGGCTTGCTGCTGTTCCTGTTCCCATCATCATCATCATTGCAGCTCGTAGTGCATTCCACATTGGTAGTTGTAGTTGTGGTGGAAGCAGTGATATTAAAAGAGACTCTCGAGTGAGAGAAACCGAGAGCTTTCTCTTTTCCACTCGGCTACTCCACTACCAAAACTTGTTATTATTTTACATTGTTCCCTGAAAACTCCTTTGTTGTAAAAGTATACTATTTTTGCTTATCTATCATCAGAGTTGTCTACTCTGTAACCAATTTTGAGTTATGCACCAAAATTTCATAAATTTTAGTTACATGTCATGCTTCATTTGAAACGCTGCAGCAGGAGACCACAATCGAAAATCAATTTTACAGTATTCTAAGAATTAGATGGAAGAGAATTTTCTTGAGTTAAAAATTGGCTCATCAATACCAATGCGCAACCTGATGTAACATATATTACTACGTAGTTGTACTTATACCACATATAAGCTTTAATATTTTATTAGAAGCGACGACAGCAAGCAACACTGCTGGCTTTATTTGAGTGCCACACTCACTGTATCACATCATATATCGGGGGAAGGAGCCATTATTGTACTATTGTTGCGCAGCTACCCATTCAGAGATACGGCGGCGTGGTGGTAGAGATGTACTTTGTGTTGAGGACGACCAAGAGAAGTACAAAAAAGAGAAATATAAAGGAAGAAAAAGAGGAACTTTCACTTTGAACTTTCTTTCTCTCTACTCAACTCTCAACACAATGACCCTTTCATGTTGGCGACGAAACTGGTATTGAGGATGCCATGATGCCGGTAGTTTTTGGTATAATATTCCTACTACTGTGGTGTGGCACATACATTACATTGTATTTCGTAATTTTGTAATCGACTCAGATTACATTTTACATTATTATTCGAAGCATGTGGAGAGTGAAAAGGACGGTGAATAAAAGCCTTTAAAATAGAAGAGGATGTGTTTTTGTTTAATGGAAAAAATAGCCAAACTCTACACTTCTCCCTCTGCCCTCGCTCTCCCTGCCCAGCTTCCTTTTTCTCCTTTTAGTATTTCGCTGTGTGTCTGTGTGAAAAGAATAACAGGAAGTATTGCGAAAAACAGGACATTATTATGACATGAATGGATGTACAGAGGGAAATTATGATAAATGAATTTGTTCCTTAACTATCTCGAAACTACACATATACTATGACCATACAAAAATATGTTACTTTTCCAGCTTCCACATTAGCTCTACTACATATAAATGTACATAAACATGCTATAAATAGATTGCGAATATAAAGCTTCCTTTTGGTTCTAAATATATACCATTTCATAAAACATGCAAAATATTGCCTTACACACACAACAAAGCTAAAGTAAATTCTATCACAATCATAAAAAGCACGAAGGGATGGGAAGCTCCAAGGTAGGTAGTTTGTTCAAGAAGATCACTCTGGCTGTTTGTAAAATGTGTAGCTCCAGCTTAGTTATTGGAGAAAAGAAAAGAGGTAGACAAGACAAAGAGGATGAAAAGTGATTAAAATGGAGCATTCTTGCCTTTAAGCAAAATCAGTTCTGAGAGTTAGAGTCTCTAACTTAGAGACTTACGTAACGATTAATGCGCGCACAGTTTACTAAGGGACAAGTCACAGTTTGTTCTCAGTTGGCTTTTTACGTGCATGCGTGCTCTCTTGTGGACGTTGAAGGGATAATAATGTAAAGGGGAAAAGGTGGAATTTTCACTTCATGTCATCCAACCACCGTGTGCCCGGTCATATTTTGAAGAAAGAGGAGGAAAGGATAAAGCCAAAGTATGTTCCCCTCTTTTCTTCCATACAATTATCATCCTCATTGTCACCAACAGTATCAACGGTAGAGGTTAGCGCATTTCTTTCTACTTGAAATCGTACGAGTCTGGAAATAACTATATATTTTCACTTACAGTCATCTCAACCAAGTGTCCATATTTTATAACAAGCATACACACACAGCAATATAAACATTTAAGATTGAAAGATGGAGAGAGAGATACTGAAGAAGAAAAAGGCAGTTTTATTTCTTCTTGGCTGTACATTTATTCACCCATTTTCTCCTTTTTATGAGAAGAATAATAACCCTTTCCTCTGCTTTTTTCGCTTCGACTGCGTTCTTTTCCAGTGGAAAAAAGTTATTGCGGAATAATACAAAAATGTGTACTACTACTACATTGTTGTATGTTACTTATAACTAGCAATGCTACCAGAGAATAAAATGGCTGGATTTCTTACCATTTATTTCCTCCTTCTCTCTCTAGCATCCCTACTACCGCCACACTTTACTCTTTTTTATTATTATTATATGCCGATGGCCTGAGTCTGACTTTTACACGACAAGATCGCCGCCGGTCTCTCGGCACTTTTTTCAACTCTATTCAGCAACACACAACCATTATGCTTTTCCACAACGAAAAGTTTCCCGTTTCCCTTTATTTGCCTGGAGCAGAAGCAGAAATATGAAACCTGGAGAGATTTTCTGTGCAACCAGCCCAACCATCATCATCGTGGTACCGTCAAGAAACTGTATAAAAAGTACTACTCACTTCGTTATATACGCCGTATTAATGTTTATGTGAAAAGGAAAGAAACAAAAACGGATGTAATGTGTATGTATATCCACCCTTTTTCTGAAAAATATCTTATTCCTTGACCAAACCAGTGAAAACGGAATACATACAAGTGTGCAAAGTATGCATAATAGCGGTAAAGTACACTAGTGTAGTAGCATCAGGTAAAGACAGGTTTATTTTTTTGTCCCATCATCTTTTATATAAAAATAAGTCGCACAAAAATTTCTAATAAAAGAGCCTCTTCTTATAAATAAACAGGGAGAAATGATGTGAAGTCAAAAAAAATTATTCCGCCTTTTCTCTTCCTGGCAGCAACTCAACAAGAGCATGATGTCCTTTTTATTATTATTACTATTACTACTGCTACTACTACACTTGCTACTACACTGCTATCACATTCAATGCATATTTGATATCATTATTATTATTCAACTTCCTGCTTGCCATGTTCTCCTTCTTTCTCCTTTTCATAAATATCTACCTCTTCTGCATTTTTATCTCCGGTTATTATTATTATTTATCATCATCATCATCCTCGTAGTCATCCTATATGCCCAGAAATGAACATTATTTATTATTCTGGTTCGTACATACCTACTCACCTCACTTACACGTACGTATATAGGCTGAACGAGAAAATTAGAAAACAATTGGAAAATAGCTGCGAGTAAACTCGATTTTCTTACTTTTATCTTTCTCATCATTCAAAATACTGTATAATGATGGTGGTGGTGGTTGTGTTGGTGGGGATGGAAGAAATAGGACGAGGAGTAACATAACGCTAACGATGAGGTGAAAAAGTAAAAGTGAATATTTAGGGAATATGGGGAAACGCGATATAGTATAGCGCACTGCGCACATAGCCCCAGACAAGAAGCGAGAAAGAGTAAACGGGAGATTGGCACCTCTTATCATTCCAGTTAAGTAAGAATAGTGCATACAAACAAACCCGTTGTTATATTCAGCAGCAGAGCAACCAGAAAACAAAGTTATTTTCCCTTATTTTTGGGCTGCTTCTGTTGATGAAAGAGGGGAAAGTTTGTATATAAAAAGTATATACCTAGTCAAGATAAAGGACAAGGAACCAGGAAAAAACTTTTTTTGGAAAGCGGTTATGTGAGTAGTATTTCAGTAATGTATGTATGTAAGCAGATAAACATACATGGGACACGGGTAAAAGCTGAAGCAGAGGACAATGACCTCTCTTCCACCACCACCACAGCCGCCACCGCTTTCACTGCTGCAGAGCAGCTTACAGGCAAGAGCTAAGGCAGAAAGCAGGGAATTTTTTATATACTTATTTTCCCCTTTCATCGGTCGATACCACACAATCCGGCATTTCGCTTGCTCCGTTGTAAGCGGCAGCGTGAGCAAGTGCGAGTGTCTCCAGGAAAAACGAGATACTAGTGGAGTTGGTGGAGGGAGCTAGAGTAGCGGCAGCAACCGGGTAGGCATGTATGTATATTCAAGGCCCTTTTTTATCGGGTTGTATATATTTCATATAATGGGAACATTCTATATCGAGGTAATAAATGCTATACAATTTTCTCCAGTCGTTCGCCTCCTGTCTACTTGGACTGACTGCTGCTCCTGCTGGAACTACTACTACTACTAGTATTTTCAGGAATGAAGAGGAAAAACTATACCCGAAAACGAACGCTAGTCTCTTTGAGAAGAGTTTAAGCAACCATCTGACTACTACTCTAGAACATCATCCTATGGAATAAATGTTATAAAGTAAAACTTTCTCTTTTCCTACAAGGAGCGAAAGAGAGAGAGAGAGAGAGAGCACTCATCTCCATCCATCCATGTAGACACTCAAACGCACACAACACCTCGTTTTTTCCATAATAAAAAATATGTATGTAAGTTGAATGTATTCCTAGAGAGTTGCAGAGTGTGGCATAGGCACTGTGTATTCGTTACGTTATACTTTCTCTGTCTGTCTGCCTGACAAGCTCCTTTTCCTGGTTTCGTTTCACTTCCCCGTTTTCCCCTGAATTGAATGCGTTCAAGTAGAAGAAGAAAAGATGAGGCTGACTGAGTGAAAGAGAGAGAGAGTATAGAGAATTGTATATATGTCGGGGTTGTGGTTCTTCTTCTTTCTCGTGGAAAAAAGGTAAAGAGAGCTACTAACTGAGTAGGTACATTATTATAGAGAGACTAGTAGAGTCGTAGTTTGTCCCATAATTGTATTTTCTATTCTATTATTATTATCGTCATCATCACAATTTCTATTTCAGAAGCCAAAGGAGACTCTGCTTGCTTGTCGATGCTCCTCTCTCTCTCTTCTCCCCTTTTATATTTTTTCCCGTGAAGTTGCACACACGTTTATGTTACGGCGACATGCTTTATGTATTATGCATGTATCAATTCATTTATTATTACATTTTCTCTCGTATATCATTATTATTACGGGCTTACAGACAACTACCAGTGTGGTGGTTGTCCGTGTATATGTGGGGCTATGCCATGTTTTCCCTTCTACGTAGAACATCTATGTGAAAACGACGGAGAAAGTTTAACTTTCTTTTTTCTTGCTATATGTTATACACCAACAACTGGATAAAATGTTGGGATTGGAACATTCTACTGGTTGTACGGATTATAATAATAATATATGCTGCCCCATGTGCAAACATGTACACGATTATATATGCATTGCATAATAGCGATCATCTTCGCTTAAATAGTTCCGAGAAAGAAGACATTGCACAACGCGCCTATGATCACTACACACACGATCCTTTCACGTTTTCAATACTGATTTTCTTTTTCCAGGTAATCTTCAAACAAAACAGGACAAGAGAGAAAGGGAGACGACAATAAAAGGCCAAAAAGAAGGATAGTGTAGTAGATAATATGGGATCATGGATGTGTATCTACGTCGTAAAATGTCTGGTTAAAAGAATAATAAACAGACTTGTGCGAGTGAGTGTACGGTCTGGTGAAGCGACGCAATAAACATAAAACGCGCAAAAAAAGAGAGAATCATGTTGGTGGAAGAAATAACACGTGAGTGAAGATGATGAACAGGTTTTACATTTCCACACAAGAGAAGTTAATTGACTTTTTTTTCTAGTAACGAGTAAAGGGAAAATTGCGAAATTACTGTGCGTACCAAGTATTTTATGCACATATGGACTGGAAATAGTATCGTCTTTCATTATCATATTGCTGTAATAATTTTAATGATCTTTTCCTGAAGGTTAGATACGTAGCATTAACATCAAAACTGTATTGGAGAATATGTGGGACGCTAGTAATGATAAATAGTAAAATGAAATTTGATTCATTTATGAGACAGACATCAATCGACCAAATATGTGCCAATATGCCAGTCTAGAGAATATCAATGGTATCATTATTTTGTTCCGTTAGAAGAACTATAATGACTTGATTTGAGGATGCCTAAATAGTATTTATTTCTATGTTCTAAATAACGCTCTTTGCCATCTATCGAGTGCTTCGTATAGTGAGATATGTCAAGAAAAAAGGGGAAATGATTCGGTTCGGGTACAGTAAGTGCTTATATGCCGGCGTCCTAACGGTCAATGACAACACCGGTACAACGCTTGTCTGCCAGGCTGCACGGTTCGAAGTTTTTACGGAACTTTTTTTGTCGGTTCAAATCGACTTTGCTTTTGCAGAACTTTCTCCAAATTCGGAAAGGTGGCGAGAGAATCCATGAGTTAAGAACATTTAGACGAGGAATGATTTTTGAGATTTTGATTGTGTGAAAAGTTTATACATTTTTATCATTCAATAGTTTTTTGTGATATTGTGCTCAAAATAAAACATTGGTATTTACTCTCAATGTATGTAACAGTTTTTAAACTTCAGAGATCAGAACAGAGTTTTTAGGAACGTCTGCAGAACTTGGAGATTCGCGATTTTCATACATCCAAAAGCCCTTGTAATCCGTAAGAATGTGCATCACAGTGTGTCCGCTTCCACTGAAAGTTTTGAAAGAAATGAGTAGTTTCAGGTTAGATCATTAATTAAATTAGGAAAAAGGAATAGAAAAAACTAGGTCAACTTTGTTTACCAGTTAATTAAATCCTGAAAGGTGATTTTCATCGGATCTTCAGGTTTAATCATATCATAAATTTCATCTTTAATATCGCAAAACTTGACAGGCTCTGGGGTGTTTTTAATCATGTAGTTCTCGATTTCCTATACAAAGTAGTAAAAATTACTATACGAAAGAATTTTAAAACCAATAAATCATTATTGCATATTAATTTACCTTGTACAAATGTCGATGTTAAAGCTACTTTGTTGTTATAACTGGAAAAAGTATCAATAACAGACCAATTCAATTTATGAAATAAAAAAATAATTTATTTGTGAAAATACACGATAAGTAAATGTAGGCATTTGTTTTGCGGGACGGTAAACTTACTTTATGAATTCTTCTTTACTTAGCATCCCATTGTGGTCCTTATCTAAATTTAAATAACGTGCATACACATCCATCGCAGACTCATGGGAAAACCAATTATTGTCCTGAGGAATACTTTCCTCTCTCAACTATACAAAAACAAACACATTTAATTAACTGTCCCCATCTCATCAAACAATGACTCAATTGAATGTGCACTTACATCGAGGAAATCATCGATAAATCCACAAGATAAAATGTCCAAGATTTTAATACGCCCAGTGTGATATGGATCCAGGAAAAAGAAAAACTATCCGCACGGCAGTACCCGTATAAAACGGAAGGAATGTTGGGTCCATTCCATTTAACCTGGGAAGAGTTGGGATAAGCTCTTGGATGTAGCATTCAAGATTCTGCAAATAATACACAAAAATCAAAGGTTACTCAAAATTAAATAGATCTTGTTTTCGTTCTCTTTCTCTCCTTTATTTCGTCCATACTTTGTCAGTGATATAGCCACGTCCATTGTCATCATAAATTGACAAGCCGACCCTTGTTTGCTGATACCATGTTCGTTTCATTATATAGTTAAAAACAGAATTAGCAGAGACACGCCCCGCGTGGTCATCCGTATACAATTTCAAGAATAATTTAGGCGTTAAAAACTTTCTGTAATAAAGCCAACAAAGTCATTACTTTCCCTTTTCATTTTACCGGTTTATGGGCATAAAAATGTTATAATAGTTTCTCCTTTTTACCGTAAACTTCTTAAATTTTTATGACCCTCCAGCTCATCTACGAATTTTTGAAACTCCGTAAAATACAATAGCTTTTCACCTGTCAGCGGATCCACTGAAGCAGCTTTCTCCTCAAGTTTCTTCCAAAGATTCTACAAGCCACAAGCACACAAGTATACATCTTTAGTAGTTAATTTTAGCCTTTTTTAAATATTTACAAATCTTAACCAAACATTAAACATTCTTACAATGAGTTCATCTTGATCGAACAATTCATCATTTCTTCTCTGAAGTAGAAGTTGTCTGCTTTCATCCCGGATTTTACTTTGTAAAATACTGCTAACTTTGTAGTCCTAAAGCAATGAAAGAAACTATAATCATTTAACCATCATTAATCATTCCAACAACTTAAATATTTCACCCACCTTCACAAAAAGCTGTGGAACCGCTGTCTCTCGTAAAGTCAGGTTTCCAAATTTGTCCTGTATAAACTTTTCCACCAACCCATCATACTTTCCCTCATCCCCACTGGAGTCCCCCGAGTTTTCAATGTCGTACGTTACATTAGCATTAACACTACTAACATTAG
>JAHZMV010003306.1:0-13340 GCA_027743765.1 Coecobrya sp. COE2
TTCAATTTCTTCACTAAAAATGGCAGGTGAATGTGTCATGACACCACTTCTACGCCAAGCAGTTAAAATTTACAGACACAGCTTTGGCTTATTCCCCGACATATTAGTTAGCCTGTCAGTGACTGAAGACGATAGGCCTCAATTACATTTTAATTTTCCTCGAAAAAGAAATATATGCTCGATCATTTGGACAATTCTGGCAGCAGTTGTGTTACCTGTCACCGCTTGCGGATGCTTTACGCTCCTTCTAAAAAACTTCTTTCGTCCGAGCAAAACATATTTGCCAATTCTTGATGTTGGAGTACTCATTGCTACAGGCATTAGTCTGATATTTTTCTTCATAATTCTCAAACTAATTTATGGTTGCCAGTCACACGTGCTACGGATGAATGAATTTATTTGGAATGGATTCAGTTTTGGTAAGTGATTTGTTATTCCAGATAAATAAACCATTGCCTGTTGATTTATGGCTGACTTATTGAATTAATTTATATCAGGAATCAATTTGATAAGGCAGCAGGGTGATCCAGCCGGAACCTTAATGAACTATCTGATCATAACAATTGTACTATTTGTAACTCCACTTCCGTTAAGTGTGGTCCTTCAAAACATGGACCCTTTTTATATACTTCTTCGAGAATTTGTGTTGCCGCCGCTTGTTGAACTAACTGCAAACCAAATTTTTGCTACCATATTCATATCACTTGTACTTTGCTCGTTTACATTTTATGCAATTTGTAAGTATATATTTGTAGTCCTATTTTACTTGACACTTCTTGCAACTCAAATCCGGAATTACACTTGGACAATATTTACTTTAAGAGATGAGGTCGACGATGAAACTTTGTTAGGATACTATTTACAATGTCTGGTACTTTTAACTGTTGGGAAGGAAGCTTTAGCAGACTTTATATTGCTTTTGATTTCTTGGAGCCTTATTTTTCTAACTGCATTACTTTGGGTTGGAATAAATTGCTTTTACATTTTGCCAGTGTTTATCGCCATTTCAAACTACGCGGCGTTCACGATTGGGTTAGGAGTGGCCATTTTGCTGTTTAAAATAAGTGTCGATGCTAGAATTTACAGTAAGGTGTTTATTAAATCAAAAAGGAATCAACATTTTACATTCAATAAATCCCGGGAGACGACCTACTATTATAAACTGAAATGGACAGCACAGCAGGAGCTACCGATAAATTGCGGAAGCCGTTTTGCCATGAGCAAAGATGCTTTAATTAATTATTTAAATGTTTTAAGTATAAACGTTACTAATGCTATTTTACTTATACACCCGTAATTTTACATATTTAACGAAACTTATTCTGTGGAAATAACATAAAATTATAAATTGTTCATGTCTTTTACTTTGACCAATACAAACTTTTTCCGCCTTAGATAATAAAAGCAGTGTTTTAGTAAAATGCGAAAAGTTTTAACTTTTATCTTTCTATCTGTTCGGAAGGCGGGCAAACATACAAAAATATCAAGCATTTCTTTTCCCGAGCTTTGGGGTATACTTTTGTCCTCCAAAGTACTCAGCATTTCCTGAACAATTATCAGAGCATAAGTAAAATCTCGTAATAGCCTATCTTATAGAAGGCCATTAATTTTGTCTTATGCCACGCGAGTCGGCATTAATCAGTTCACTACACGCGATGAAATGTAGCTTACAATTATAAATCCTATTTAGGATAAGAAATTTAATTGTCGGCGAGTGTGGCATCGATTTTTATTGAAATGTTACATTACAACGTTTGGCATTGTTGAGTGAAAGTTGCAATATCACATTAAGACGAGTTTCTTACGTCTATATATGCTAACCAGGTTTGTAAAAGTTTCCCTGAAATACAAGTTTCAAAATGAGACTCCAGGCCATCATTCGAGTTACAATAATCCTGTTGAAAATTTTCAACATAACTTCATTTGACCTTACCATTAATTACAAAGCTTATCATCACTGCACTATATTTGTCGTACGGGATTTCCAACAAAGGAATTTACTACTTCAACGACAAATACCACCCGAACAAGTTTCTACTCCCCACCTAAATGAGATTATCGCCAGAAATCAACTCAACATCACGGATCAACGCACAATGCTCACATGGCTGATTAAAGATGCAGATCGTGCCCTGCAATATCTTCTGAGAGCACTGCCTAATCACGACGAAATATCGGTTCTCAAGAAGTTTACCATTGAAAAGCATATACACAGGAGCCGACATAAAACAAATAAATCTTCCTGTACCATCATAATAACTGACGTATACCAAACCAAATCTAACGAACTGTCGTCATTCTATAACCGCGAAATAAATTTTTATTCCACTTGGGCATATTGGTTAAGCCATGTGGATCCACGTGGAATAATAACATTATCAGTACAAAATACAGTACTGCTTGCAATCACCGGCTACAATCCTCATCTGCATATTCCTGCGAAGCATCATGAAGCAATGCTGCTCTCACCCTTTCCCATATTTGTTTGTCAAGTTGTAGGGCAATCATCGATTTTGGAAATAAATAGAATATTTTTAATCAACGTTTGGTGGGCATGTCACAACTGTCAATTAGAATATCAAATATATCAAGACATGAAGTTATTCAGAGGAAAACTAAATAACTCAATAATATACGCATACGGAATTATGAACCACGGACACAAATACATATTCCGTTACCTTCACCCTCTAAGCTTTTTTACCAAACCACTAATAAACGTCGCCGTTCTTGGTCTCAACGGTCTCGGAAGATCAGCTAAGATTCTCCTGCAACATTCCTCAGGATTCTTTATATCGGCAGTATGAAAAGTATGGATACATAAGCAATTGTGGACATCCGATGGCAATAGTGGCAACAATATTAGCCGATAAATTAAATTTTTCCCTGATTTTTGGAACCACAGTGTCACCAGATTGGCACAACACTTATGTGCAGACTGTCCTTTATTTTTCCCTATTTAAAGATGAGGCGTTACGCGCTCACTATCCACAATTGGAATTTGTGTCATTTTACGATCAAACACAGTTAAGATTCCAGTACTGCGAGAAAAAAACAAGATCAGACGTTACCAACATATTTACGATAATATTTCAACCGTTTGACATTATAACATGGATATGCATAGGAGCGTCACTTCTCGCACTTTTGGTTGTTTTCCGCAACGAAATCTATAGTTGGAAAATACATTCTCTGAGATCGCTGGCCGATTCAATATTTGAGGTTGCTACAGTCATTCTTCAGAGATCTATACGGAGGGTAGATCAGATTAGAGTTATTTACCTATTTGGATTCTTCTTTATTGAATTTTTCTTCCTGACCTCGACTACAAAGGAGATAACTGCGCCACCGGCACCATATATTAGACAAACGTTGTCGGAATTGTTTCGCGATGGATATAAACTATTTATGCCAAATTTCAAGAGCGAAATCGTCTTAACAGCTGATAGGAAAGCGGAAATACACCGTTCAACTATGACCATAGATACACAGAATGAATTGTATAGAGAAGGAATAAAAGACATATCAAATTTATCAAACCAAAATAAATACTGGTTTCCATGCGTTACTTGTTTCAATGCCCACTATCAACTAGGAGAATCGAAACGTTCTAGGCAAGAGGATTGGAACACAATTTGGCATGAAGCATTACACTCCATGCAACCAAAACCAGGCTCCCATTGTTTGCTTGGCAAAGCTTGTAAACAGCTGAATTGCTACCATGTGAAAAAACGGTACGGTTTAAATTTTGAAATTGCCCAAATTTACTCAAAGGGAAAGCAGCATGTGCAACACCTCCTACATAGAATAATATTTGATAGTTCAATTCGGTCATTTTGGAATAAACGATTTGCACAAATAATACAGATACGATATGGAAACTTGACGGAGCAAGTATCCATTGTACAAATTAAGGCAGGCGATCAAAGATTTCTAGCTATTATAAAGCTTACTTCAGCTCTATTACTTCTTTCGGTTTTGTTCTTTTTAGCGGAACGATTTATTTATATAAGAAAGGAGAAAATTGTTACGACGTTTGTTGAAAGTATAAAGATACACGCTGTTAAGTTACGATATCGATTTATATTAAGAGCTTATTACATTCTGCACCAAATTAAGAAAATCCGAAATAAGCCTAATGGTATATGATTAAGTAGATTACTTTTACAACTTACAATAAATGTAGCTTAACATTATAAAAAATACATGTATAATATATTTGTATTTTAAAATATAAGCACTTAGTATACTGACAATTATAAACCTGAAAATAAAATGAAAAATCTCCTTTGAGTTTTATTGATCTTCAAATATTTCGGCGTATTTTCTTAAAGGCTTCCAGGCAATATATTGGTTCACAATAACAGATCAATTCCTACCCCGTTGCCTTTGACGCCTTTTAATATAGAAAATAGTTTTTCTAAATCTATACATCATTATTAAATATTTGCAGTATATGCAAACGCCAAGTTTTTTCATCCTTATTAATGTCAAATTTTCTAGAACAAATATCCCAATGGAAAGAATATATCCAGCCATCCAAATAACAAACACGGTCAAAATATTCCCTGTGATACTTGCCGGCTTCGGATAATTAACATCCCAAATTTTTGCCCGGACTCTTGGAATAAAATCTACCGTAAATTCTGTCCACCAATCCAGTAGTCCTGAGCTATAAAGACCGTTTAGTCTTTGAAGTATTATGGGATGAACCCATCGGAGAAACAGCAATCCCGATTTTGTTTCAATCAAACTGTCCTTACTAAGGTATGCATACTTATACCCATTTTCTTTCATTTCATAATATTTAATATGTGCATCCGTGTCCGGTAGGATCATGGCTTTCTTTTGGCAATCACTTAAAATATTACAAGAACTGTTGGAACCAAAGAGCTGACAGGATTGATTTTTTCCAAGCAGCAAATCCACTGCATATGGTAGTAGTTTTGTGTAATTCAAGTAGTGCTTTGCTTT
The DNA here is from genome assembly GCA_027743765.1 of Coecobrya sp. COE2. Taxonomy (NCBI): domain Eukaryota; kingdom Metazoa; phylum Arthropoda; class Collembola; order Entomobryomorpha; family Entomobryidae; genus Coecobrya; species Coecobrya sp. COE2. The sequence continues at coordinate 4,975 of JAHZMV010003306.1, forward strand.
GGTTGATGCCTGCTCAGCTGAAAACCAAATATTTCTGTCAAATAATTCTTCTGCATGCGCAAAATGGAATAATTCACTGGACACCAGATTTTCAAACTTATTTAGTAGAACATTTAATATCATTCTTCCGTCAATTTTAATATTTTCCAGAAATCCTAAAACTTGTTTTGCAGTTTCAAATCGCTCTATACTTTCCAGTGAAGTATAGCCACCGAATAAAGTAAGTCGAGAGTAAATCTCAAAGCCGTGCGAAACCAAAGCATCAAATGTATCATAAGGTATTTCAGCCCGCGGCAGTATAAGATCGGAAATATTTGTGTGTCGGAATGCGTTGCTGATGACTGTAACAGCCAACAAATATGCGCCGAGCATAAATCGCAAACCCGGCATTTTCAAAATTAAACTAGGAAGTGAAATGCCTTGATCAAGCAACGGTCGAATGTAAGAAATGACCGCCGCGACGTACATATTTGACAGCAATTTCCTATGTTTCTTCCGAACAGTCTCCGAATTTTTGTACCAGTAAAATACCAATACTAGATACACCGGTATGATAGTTACACATACCGCAATATAAATCCAAGTTAACTTATCGAAAATATAAGTAAATTGAAGAATATTTATAAGTTTTACTTTTGGTTTGGAACAACTTACAAATTTCAGTGATTGATGATGAATGTGGTACGGAATATAATCGCGAGTCCCAGCAAATGTAACTACCAAACCTGGAGCAAAATTTCGCATATCTCGGTTACCAAAAATGGGAAATTCGGCTAGTGATTGCATTGGAAACACTGTCATATTTCGAAGCACTTCTCCTAGTAAACGGGCTTCCAACTCCCATCGAGCTTCATCAGGAGCAAATTTGCTGGTGTTGAGAATATCGATCAAGTCCATCCAATTTCTAAGTAAAGGTAGTGGTTTGTTTACAGAATTTAAAGAACTAAAAACTGGTCTACCGGTGGGTAATGTAACGTAAAAAATATTTTCCATTTGAGCTGAATTGAAGGACGCCATTCGGGATAAAAGTTGTTTTCTCTCCGTTGGAAATCCCAGGTGGGAAGGAGTTAGCGGATATGTCGGGGAACACAAACGACAGAGAAAATACATTCCGCTAATTTTTAAATAAAATTGATGTAAAATACCCTGATAATTTTCTACATGAATTGTCATAACAATTAATTCCCGTGAAGTAGTCGTTGTTTCGTCCATGTTCAAAAAGGATTGTGTAAGTGATCGACTCCAATATTTGAGAATGTTTCCACCATTACTATTTATAAGTACATCGTGTCTACTACTAGTTGCAATCCGTCTTTCTGCAGTGTATATATCCTCACCATACAGTTCTTTTCCATTAATTGTCCAGAATTGACGCTTAAAGCTTGCAGGAATTTTCAAGGATGGTCCATCGTGTCCCTCGATAGTTTCGTAGAATATTGGATCGATGGGAGGAAACAGGTAGAAATGCGCTTCACACTGCCATGGTTTAGATGACTTGGATCGGTCGATAAAGGGAATGTCAGGACACTCAAAGTCCATCCATTCCCTTTTGCACCAGGTTAAGTTGAATCCAATTCCCTTAATGCTTTCTATTGGTAGCATGCGAGATCGGTAGCTCAGGCTTGAGCCTTTTATGAGGTTGGGTAGTGGCCAGGTAACGGAATATATGGTGGATATTACATCGTAACGAGAAAGTACAACTGCTTGATTGAAAGGACGAAAATCGATACCGTCGTAGTTGATAATGTGAACGAGGCAGGACTTATATAGTGATAACACTTCGTTAACATTCTGGATAATTTTGATGTTTGAATATTGCGGGGAATTTTTTTGATATTGAGAGAAATAGGATGTGACTTTTTTGACACTTGAAAACGAGTTGAAATATTCCGGCGTGATGCTGGCGATAGCTAGCATAGGAAAGATGACTAGCAAACTAGCGAAGATGCGGCAACATGACGACATTGTGGGGAGTGAGGATATTAATTTGTGCGACCGATTCAAAAACAAAAGCCAAATTATTTTTGAAAATATTTTTGAAATAAGCAATTGTTTTTACACTGACCCAGAAGTTAGAATGTTTCTGTAAATAGATTTAAAATTTTTGTTCTGGAAGGTAATATAAATTTATATATTATATCTGTTTTCTGGATTTTTTATTAAGTAAAATAAGTCGTCTAATAGCTCAAGGGTTCGCTGGACAATATTAAGGAAGTGAGTTAGTTTGAATTCGATCAATTGAAAGAAACTTTCCAAGAATGTTTATGGAAACTTTACCACTGACGTTAATACTAGACCCTATTTGCCTTTGGCGGTACAATTTCTACATATGTTGAACATTGAAAGCGGAGCAAAAGAATATATCAAGTATATAATAAATTTATGCTTGCTTGCTAGCATATGACGCTTTTTATTTTCCCCGTGTAAAAAAGCAGATAAGTACTCGTTGCAATTAAATTCAATTAATTATTTCTATCATATTTCGGGTACATTTCTAGCCCAGAAAATAAATGCGGAGAAAGCATGTTAGTCTACCGAAACACGAGAAGTCTTTTTCCTTTTGGTTACAGTTAAAAAGCCTACATCAATCAAAAACATTTCCTGTGTTGAAGCCACAAAACTACTAATAAATATACCACTTACAGAAATCGTCGAAGCCAAGAAAATCGATTCTTAACCTTAACATTCAAAGAGGTTCCGTATATACTTACTTACGTATTAACTAAAAAGCTTTTCTATGAAGAAGGAAAAAATTAAGCTGAACTTCTGCTTTTTCAGAAGGAATTTTTTGCACACGAGGACAATGTTGAATCTTAAAGTGGTTTTCAAATTCGTTTTAATGGATAATGGATGGATCCTTATTTTCCTGTTCATGTTTCTTCAGCATTTTGGATGCTCATACACTTAAATATTATCTTAAAACCTTTTTGTATTTAGAAACCCTAAAAACCCAGAATAATTTCGCAAAAAATTAAAAATTAAGGCAGACATCTACTTCGTCAGCCAAGAATTTTTGAACTCGTGCAAAATATAAAAGTAACTTTTGGCTTATGGTAAAACCTTTTTCGCATCTTTTAAATTCGATGTAACATTATTGAAAATATGTACCTAACTATTTTCATGACTAAAATGCTAAGTCCATCCCCTAACCGAGCACTCAATACTAAATACATTACAAAGTCGAGGCTCTTTGGTTACTCTGCGCAATTTATTTTTCATAGGATATAAACTGTAACATGCACACTCTTATTTTGATGAAGCTATATAGTTACCACCCATATTATGTGAAATAAACTTTTCGGAGAGCTAATATTTTATTATTGTTAGTGCTCTATAGATATTGAATGATTAATTTTATTTATTTGTGGTTTAACTATCGGTAACAACAATTGGGAACTACGAATATTTAGTTGAATCAACAACACCGGCTACAATAATTGGCAACACTGAAGAGACCAACTCTTTGTAGTACGTAAGTGGACTGAGTCAACTTCCTAATTCATTTCTTATTTCCCCATGCGGTGCCATATGGGTAGTTTTGTAAAGTGGTTATTGTTGGAGTTGGAACATGTGGCATAGTGATAAACGATGTTCTCAAGGTGCTACAAAACCTATTACCACAAAATTGCAGGCGAATGTGTCATGGCTGCCCCATTTCCCCAGGCTGTTCAAAAATATAGGTACACCTATGGCATGGCCTATTCCCGAACATTCTGTTTTACCTATCAGTAAATAACGACGGTAGACCTGACCTAAAATTCAATCAACCAAATAAAACAGATATATTTTCAACATATTTTACAATACTTGAATCAGATGTATTACCAGTAGCTATTGGCGTTTCGATGGCCCTGCTAACAAAGAATTTTTTCATCGGAGAGAAACGAATTTATCAATTGTATAAATTGGAGTACATATTCTAGCAAGTAACCAACTTATATTTATTAGAATATTGTTTACAACGTTTTGTAATTATAATTGTTCAGCATGAGGCTTTATGTGACTTGATACACCTTCTTGTTTCTTGGAGTCTCATCGTTCTTACGGAACTGTTGTGATATGTTTTTAATTGTTTTGATATTTTGCTAAACTTTATCATCCCTTGCGCTTGTTTGCTGCATTTTTGGATGCATAGCTATTTTCCTATTAAGGATATGTATTGAAGCTGAAACTTGCAGCAACTTATTTATTAAGTCGAAAAGGAACCAGTATTTTACGTACAATAGGAATATGGGAACCTGCTAATATTATAAGCTAAAATGGACGACACAGCAGTATCTACCGATTCATTATGGAAGCCACTTCGCCATGAGCAAGGATTCTCTTATGAGTTATTTAGATATTTTAAGCACAAATATCACAAATGCTGTATTACCTATACACCCATAATTCATTTTCGACAAAATGTTTTATATAAGTATACCAAATTTATATAATTAAATGGATGATACAGGTGTATATCTGTATAATAAAAATTCATGTCCAGAAAATATCATGCAAAATAAACAAATGCTTCACCAATTGCAAGAGACATGAACATGATTTTTCTCTAGTCAGGCTTTAACTCCTGGTACAAGAAACGATGCAATGGATTAACTTTTTAGAAGAATAAGAAAGCAATCCTCCAATTCCCTGGGCTGTTTCCAAATAAAACCATTCCGTAGATTTCTTCCTACAGTTGTATTTTTGCTCGAAGAGACCTCTTGGCATACCAAAATGGTCCATGGAACACCGCTAACTTTAAAATTGATGACTACTAATTTTGTTTTTTGTAAATCATTGCTTATTATTTATTTATTTAGCACGGTTAACTAAATTCACGTACACTTGTGCCAGGTTCCAGATCATATCAATCATGACACACCAAAATTAATGATCTGAAGGAGTCGATCAAATAACAAAAGTATTGAATAATATTCTTAGTATACCTACTGACAAATAGGGTGTCACGATATTACAATATTAATTGGAGAACGAATATCGATTTATAAAGAGGAAATTACATTCCTGTGAAGTGTATTTTGTTTTTTACAAGGCCATACCATACTCACGATATTCTAAAATGATACTTCAAAAACAAATTCTCTATAAAAAACATTCCAAACATGACAGAAGGGACCATTCTTGACAAAACATTTGTTATATACTATCTACCGAAATTAAATACTCATAATTTTAAAAATTCCGCTGCTACCTCATTCGCATTTAACTCTTGTAAATCTTAGAATATCTCTGGGGATCTATTCCGGTGGAGAATTTATTGAAAACCTTAAATTTTTAAGGAAACTCTCAGGGTCAGCTCAAGTACAATGCCAAATATGCCAAATATTCACCTATATCACCGTGCAAAATATCAACAGTTTTACTGTAACAATAGATAGAATATTACATCCAAACTTATTTCCATTAAAAATCCTTTTAACAAGAGGAAGCAACATTTTCATGAAGGGCATATTGATTTTTATTCAACTTAAACGTACATAGTTCCACTTGGTAACTCTGGAAAGGCTTTAGTTATCGAAAACCATATACTACTAAGAAACAAATACATTTTCAGACATTCTTTTATCAAAAATATTCTCCACGAAATATATTCAAAATGAGATTTGAAACCATGTTAAGCGTTAACCTCATCGTGGTAAATATTTTGGGCGTAGTTTCATTCAATCTGGATATCAATTACGACGCGTATCATCACTGTACCATATTTGTTGTACGAGATTTTCAACAAAATAGTATTTCAGCTCAAAAGCGAATATCACCGGAACAAGTTACAACTCCACACCTGAATGAGTTAATCGCCAAAAATCAACCTGATATTTGGAAACCAAGCACCACGGTCACATGGCTAATTAAAGACGCATATTGTGCACTGCAATTCCTCCTGCAAAAACATTCTATGATCAAATACGTAACTGCCCTAAAGGTATTTGCCCTTGACAAGCATATTCACAGAAGCGGTATTAAAGCTCAAAAATCTTCATGCACCATCATAATACAGACGTATACCAAACAAAGTCGTTTCAACTACCGAGGCTTAATGAACGCGAGATAAGTTTTTATTCCACCTGGGCATATTGGTTAAACCATATAGACAACCATGGGCATACACCTTTGTTAGCTCAAAATACAGTTGTGCTTGCATTGACTGGCTACGCACCACAAGATCATCTGCCGACCTCGTACCATGAACCAATGATGTTATCCCCATTTCCAATATTCGTTTGTAAGGTTGTAATGCCAGGAAGCACCATGGAAATGCACGGTATATTTCTGATTGACGTTTGGTGGGCCTGTCAAAACTGTCAATTGGAATACCAAATATACCAAGAAATGAACTTGTTCACAGGACATGTGAACAAATCCATAATAAACGCATATGGATTGATGAATAACGGTCACGGTTATAAATTCCGTTACATACACCCTGTAGACTTTTTCGCCAAACCAATCATGAACGTGGCAGTTATGACTATGATTACAATTGGAGATTCGCTCAGAATATCTTGCAAACTAAATATGGATTCTTTATATCGACAGTATGCAAGATATAGTTACAAACATATATGTGCAGAACCGGTGGTACTGGTGACACAAATCCTAGCAGACAAATTAAATTTTTCCGTGATTTTTGGAGCAAAAGTGTCACCAGACTGGCATGATACTTATGCTCAAGCAGTTCTTTATTTCTCATCTTTTAAATCCGAGCAACTTAACACACATTATCCACAACTGGAGCTTGTTTCACTATACGACCAGACAAAGCTACGGTTCGATTACTGCGAGAACAAAACGACAACAAATGTTGAAAACATATTTACGATAATTTTTCAACCGTTTGACAAAACAACATGGATTTGCATAGGAGCATCACTGCTCACCATTTTGTTTGTTTTTCGTTATGAAACCCATACCTGGAAAAAACGTAATATGCGACCAGTCACGGATACAATATTTGAAGTCGCAACCGTTATTCTTCAGCGATCAATACGGAAAGTGGATCCGATTCGTGTAACTTGCCTGATTGTATTCTTCTTTATTGAATTTTTCTTCCTGACATCTACCACAGAAAGCTTTATTGCTCCGCCAGTACCATACATCAGACAAACATTATTTGAGTTGTTTCAAAATGGATATAAACTAATTCAAGGGAATGCAACCGGTAATACAATCTTCTCCGCAGATGAGGTGGTTGCCATTCGGCGGTCGGCTTTGACAAGGGATTTGAATGATGAGTTGGATAGAGAAGGCCTAAAAGATAATATATCTGATACAACACTTTTCCACAAATATTGGTTGCCATGCCAAACTTGCCCTAGTGAATACACTAAAACGCCACAGGAAAAGAAGAGAGGCTCTTTCTATGGAGATTGGAACACAATTTGGTTCGAATCATTACATTCCATGAAGCCGAAACCAGGATCTGAGTGCACTCTTGGCGAACCTTGCCGGAAGCTTAATTTTTACCCGGTGGCAAAACTCTACATCTTAAACTTTGAAATTGTACAAATATATTCAAAAAGTAAAGAACGTGTACAACTACTCCTACAAAGAATAATTTATGATAGCTCACTTCGCTCATTTTGAAACAAACAACATGCCAGCGCACGACTTGTGCGATTTAAAAGCATGACTGAGCAACAATCAGTAGAGGAATTGAAGGCCGGTGATGAAAGATTCCTTGCTCTAATTCAGCTTACAGTGGGATTTTTATTTCTTTCCATTTTGTACTTCTTAGCCGAACGTTTTATTTATATTCGTCGGGAGCAGCTTGTCAACAACTTAATTGAGGACATAACGAGGTACACCTTTAATTTACGTTATCGGTTTTTATTGCGAGTGTATTACTTTTTGCATCGAATCAAAAAAATATATAAATAAGTTCATTAAATAAATGATTTAGCAAACCGAGCAATTAGTATTAGATTTAGAGTTATCGGGACTAACTAATTTAAAGGAGTCAATAATTATATTACCAATTGCATAAAGGTGATTAAAATGAATTTAAAACATGCTTATGATTGTGAAATTGTGGTTTTTAATATCTCCTCCATTGCCCTTGACTCTGTTTAATATATAAACTAATAAATTTTTTTGAAGCGCGTAACTGATCAAACCAAACATCGCGACAGCTTACCGATGCCTTCCTTATGCATCATTGAAAAGTATTTTGAAGTATTAATCTTTCTTAGTCGACCTTTGTGTATACTAAGACCGAATGTTTATGTATATTTTGCACCAACAGAGTATAACGTGAAATTTTTTATACTAATGCCTAGATCCAATATAATTAGGGGTTAAACATGGTACCCCCGAAGGGAAAATTACACCATGAGTGGTAGGTGAGGTTAAGGAAGGATTCGGAC
>JAHZMV010003307.1:0-12995 GCA_027743765.1 Coecobrya sp. COE2
TTTTCAATAATGGCGAAACGAGGCCATATGCCAAGAAGGACTGCTACAATGAAAGTGTTATTTTCGTTAACGTGTACCTTCAACCTTCAATGGTTACGTTGCTCCTAGCCCAAAATTATCCCATAAAAAGAAGAGATGAGATACATACACATTGACGTTGAGTGTCTCAAGTACATGTTTTTCAGTTTTCCTAAGATTTCCTAAGACTGTCCCACTTTAGTTGGAGTCTTTTATTCTCCGGGAAATACGCACTTAAAAAGTATTACGGGAATTGAATACGTGAGCGCGCTTCCTCCATGAAAAATATACGCCTCGTTCTGTCTCAACGCTTTCAATGAGCACAAAATCAATCATTCACGTTCTCACAGCCAACAACATTATTTGCGTATTATACGTAGCCTTTGTTTTCTGTCGTCATTGTCTTCAAATCAGATACACAGAAGACGCTCTAGCACGTGATGAGTAGAGAATGTCTCAGAAAATGTAACATCTCAAGGAAATTCTAAAAAGGAAAGCTGGCTTAGAAGGAATCTTATTTTAAAGGTAACTTAATATATTTGAAATTACACGGGATGTATCCATTTTCATCTGAAATGAAAGGAAACATGATTCCGTTCATGTTGAGAGTCTATACTCCTGCGTAGCGCCTTTGGCACTTATCAGCTCAATCTCTTTACCGGGAACTGCCGAGCAAACTTTTGTATCGTATAAGTTGCACTTGAGTAAGAAGAACAACGCTGCTTTGTATTTTGATTCTGGAATGTAATAAGTACCTTTGTTCACATATTATGTAGGTATACCTATAAATAATACATCTCATCAGAGGAGCACATCTGTACATCATTCTTATTGTCTAAACAAAACGCTTTGAAAATTAAGGGAAAAGTATAGTTTGTGACTGTATTCTTTGTGGATTTAATGTATTAGAGGACGACTAGCAGTGTAGCGTTGGAACCATGTTTCTTGAAGTGTGCACTGAAATGGTTAGAAAATCAGTAGCTCTAGCCAAGCGGGGTCTGCTACTTAAATACTATATATATAATGCTGTAATGTTGATAAAATGATAAAGACTTATTGTTAGCCAAGAACAGTACATGTTCCTACCCTTACCTAAGATGTTTCTTTCTTTCCGGTAATGTATTTCGCTTTCTCTTTTGTCGTGTTTTAAGAAGGTGTTTCTTGAGTGTTTCAATGAATGAGCATAATAAGTCTCTAGTTTTGTTTTTTCCCGTGTGATTGAAAGAAGGTTGAGTTTAAGTGAAAACGGGGCAGAGATAGGTAGAGAAAAGTGGCTGCAAGAGTGAGCAAGTCCCGGTCCCAAAATTCGATTCCAATTTGCAAGGCCCAGCTTTTAATGAGATGGAAATCGATTGAAATTCCACTCAGAGAGCGCATCAAAGGGATTCGAGAGAAAAACAATAAATCCATGTCTTTCTCCCATTGTTCTTAAAAAGACATTGTGTCGTGCTATCTCCTTTGGCTTGGTTTACTCCAGAAAAGTTGTATCATTCTGCTAAACTCGGTACAGCTTTTACTAGTACGGCTATACTACCTCAAAGCGGAAGTGAAAACGATGCTTTGAAATTTCGCAGTTGGGATAAAGTACAAATAAGTGTGTAGTTATAAATGCTTGACGCACTACACTGCATCGAAGAATAATGGTTAAGAAAGTGTGCAGCCAAGTAGTTCTCACTATTATATGTGTGTGCAACATCGAATCTCGGATTTTTTCTTTCTTTATCGCCAACTAACGCCAGAAATTTATAATAATAAGGGTAACAGTTAGTAGGAGAAAGCATGTGTGAGAAGGAAATGAGTCCGGCTTTAGCTCTACACGAGAGCTCCAACCGCAAACACAAACTCAAGGAAGTGAGATAGACAGTAGAAGAAACATTACGCTTGGCTAACAAAACGTTGTACAGTTTTACTTTGTGCGTAGCTGTACGTAGTCAAGTCACGATGTTGGCTGAAGACATGCTTCTTTTCTGGAGAGAAAGCACAAAGCAAAATGGAGAGAAGAAAGAAGTATGAAGTGTGAAATGCTGCATTAATTTGTATGTTAAAGATTGCAGTATAAGCTGAGCAAAGTACAGTTTTATTTTATATGTTTCAAGAATTTCTACTTCTAGTACGCAAAAGTGAGAAATCAGATTCAAAGGCTGTTCAAAAATACCCAGTAGAATTTGAATTACCAACTTTGTGAATTATTCAAGCTACAGAAGGCAAAAAAATAAATCGAATAGAACTTGATCATATTATTATTTTAATATAATCGTGATCTTTCTAATCAAAGATTTGTTATTTCTCATTATGAATGTTCTTGAAATAAAACAAAAGATTGGAAAATTATAAACTTCATGTTATGCAAAAGACAAGCAAGTGGTTATATAAAATATTATTTAATATAAAGTTTGATTATTAGCTTACTTTTTCTCCAAAACTTTTCCATAATACTTTTGGAAATGTTTTAAAAGGGTAATATTCATTATTTCGCTAGTATTATACACTTGTAGTATTCAACATAATTTAGTACACAATTCCATAAATTTAGTATTTAGCCATATGAACATATTTACTTCGAGTAACAACGAGTTGATGTAATTTCCAGGAAATAAAAAGCATCTTGTTTTATAATACTCCCGAGTAAGCTTGACAGTTAGCTTTTTGCTTTACGAACCATAGCGCTTTTTATTATGACGATATATGTATGCTGTTATTATTATTATGTAATACTTGTAATGTGGCCAGTGGGGGAAAAAGATTGTATGTAAGTCTTCATCTGTAGTATTACAAATGGATTATTATTTTCCACATGCAAAAGTAAATACTGTTCACCATTATTTAACCACTCTCTTAAAAGTGCCTTACATTATTAACAAGAGTCTGTAACTTTTGGCGTGCATACCTATTCAGTTAGTTAGTATTAATATTATCTTCAGTCCAGCACGTAGGCAAAAAGCTTATGTACATTTCGCAGCAGTAGCAGCAGCAGCGAAAAAGATAAAGCTGCACTTTTCCCACCACCATCATAATATGCCATTTTGCGTTGTCGTTGCTATACACCCGGACTTGGGGTTTTGTTTCAGCATTCCGTCTTCTTGCTTTAGGCAACTCCATCAAACCATAATAAAGTGAATAGCTTATCCGTTCAAAGTGAGTGAGATAGGATGAGAGAAAGGGAGCGAGAGAAATACATATTATACGCAAGGAGGAAGGGGGAGAGTCAAAGGAATGAGGACAATTTTCGTTGCTCATAAGACCATGAAATAGGCTCATATATAACACATCCTTTTGCATATTAAAATCGCTTGGTGGCAAATAACAGCAAATGGTTTGTAGGCAAGTGATAGCGATGATGCGTTTGTTTATATGTGGCAAAGCAACTACTTTCTACTTTGTCCCTGTTTCAAAGATACGTCTAGGTACAATATTTTCCTCTCTTAAAATGTGACTTGAGGCTAACTGAATGACAATCTGCGTACCGCATTACTTTCTCTGTATAATATTATCACCAGGAGCTGCATAGCACAGTTGAATGTCGTATGTGCCATGTTCGTGTAATAATATGTGTATCATTCGAAAATAATACACATACCTTTCTCTTCTCCTTTTACTTGGTTTGGTGGTGGTGAGTGATATTATGCCGTTGTTTGAGCTTGAGATACCTATACTGTTGCAATTCCACCTAATGTGGTGATGTTGGCGAAAGAGTACATCATTACAACACTATAATGAATGAGTATGACTGCGTATTTTAGAGAATCTGCGGCTGGAATCCATAGCCGTTGGCTTGATGGGACAAGAAACTAATTTGCAAGCACAACAATTCACTCAAGCAAACCTTTTGGTAATGAGGAAATTGTAGCTTATGCTGCTCTATGAATGCGTAGGTATTATGGAAGTTTATACTTTTGTGAATTTCAAAAATGTTGAAAGATGACGAGCACGGACGATGATAAAGAATGGAGATGTATACAATATAAATTCCTGTGAAATTGTGGCAACTACATTGTACATAGTTGTGTCAAGACTTTTACTTTGCAGTCACATAATGTACCGAAATTTATTTATATTCTCATCGTACCTACATCCACTGACAGTAAAGAGGGAACACGAATGAAACTTTAATTTGCACGTTACACAATAGTAGCCAAAAATGAAAATATGAGGTTGCCACCTTCTCTGATATTTTCTGACTTGTTATTTCTTCCAATATTCCATTTACAGAGAAATTCTGAGAATAACGGAAGCTGAATAAGAGGATGAGCGTCATTCAAACTCTCTTTTTCTTCAATCATGAGCATATTAATACTTATACATGATAGAAAAACCTGAATCAGAGAGCAAAATCTATGCGCTGCTAATGTAAGGTTACTACATGCATTACAGTGACGTAGTTGGCGTGTAGTAAATATTAAAATAATATCAGGCTTGCTTCTTGTCGTCGTCAACCTGTTTGATATTCTAAACACAAGACCGTTCAAAGTCGCCCTCAGGAACATTCATGCGTGCTTTGAAGTGTATGTACGGTAGTGTAAGAAGTGGTGAAAAAGGAAAGGAAAATTACAGATACCACCTTCGTTTGAAGTAGATGCATGTCATCATATTTACGGATGTGGCTTACAGCTCCAAGATAGAATAAAGTAGTACAGTGCGATGCACAAAACTACATTTACAAAAGGGAAGAAAAAATTGGACTGGTGATAAGACTACAAGGATATCCGTGGAAAGATGAGCAGGAGATAGAAAAGTGTTTATTGTTACACGAATCCTTTTATATATATGCATATAAAAAGATAACTGGAGTGATGTATATATCCACGCGGATATAAAAGAATTATATAGGCCTGCATTTGTACGGGAAACAAAGTAGGGTATAAACGTATCTAGTTTCTACCATCTACTCCGACAAGCAAAGTTAAGAAATCTTTTCTCATATCGTTATAATGCACGTCACGTTCCACAGTTCACCATATCCTTTCCTTTTTATTATCACAATAATATGATAGTTCACATTGATAATGCTCGCCCACTCTCAGAACTTTTTTTGATATTTTGGTTTGCGGTCTAAAGAGTTGGTTTGATAAGATTGTACAAATTTGAGTGATGCTGGTACGTAATCATGACATAATATCCTTTGCTTAATTAAAAGAGCTTATTAGGTTCATAAAGCATATTATATATGTATGGTGTATTCAAGATAGACGAAGAATTTTTATAATGGTTATGAACACCGATCGACCAAGTAACATAGAAATTGGCTTTTTGTTCTTTCAATGTTGACGATAAAGTTGTAAAAATCCCATTTCCGGGAAATCCATCCCTCAAATAATCCCAATTTTTCCATCAGCCATTTTCTCCTTTCCCGGTTATGAGAGAGAAACAGGAGAAAATTTTCAGCAAAAGACGAAATTCCCATTTGAAGGTAATCTTTGCCAATTGCTACGCTATCCCACTTGCGTGTGTGGACAGCGCAGTGGTAGAAATATAACTTCTGTCAGATTTGTGGATTGCGGCATCACTTTCCTTCACCTTTCACATTCGTTTTTCATCATGTTTGCTTCCAAACGGGACTATCACCATCATCGTTTCTGTTCATTTTCTAGGATACAATAAGCAAAATCTTCTCCCAAGTATAGATACACTGTATGGCTTATATACATGTAGGTGTAACGGAAGTGTAATAACTGGTGAAAGATGATTTGCTTCAATGAGACACGGTTCATTTTCTTTTTTCCTTGCCACACACACATCCATACGAAATATTTTTTTTCGAGATGAGTTTCTTCCAAGAAGAGAAAGAGAATGGATTGCTCGAACAGAAAGGAGGAGTAAAAGATCAAGAAAATCCTTTAAAATGAGTTGAGAAACATATCTGTTTTTCTCTCTTTCCTCGTTGCCTGACACACAGCCTCCATCATTTCCCCTAAGGCCCTTCTCTCGTCCACTCAGCACCTCTCTTTTTTACTCCCCCTGGTACACAATTTTGCCTTTTGCTATATTATTGTCATCAACAAGCTTTCTTCTTACGCTTTGATGGTTACACGTAAGTGGTACATGCCACATGGTGTACATATACACATGCATGCATGCAGCCAATAAGAAAATGTAATGACTCGAAAAACAGACCATTTTGCCATTTTGCCCCAAAAATTTCACATAGTAAATGGTGGCTGAGGTGAAACAGTGAATGTGTTCTCGACAAAAAAAAAGCAAAAAAAGAGAAAGTACATATACCTCTATATTATCTAGGTGAAGCCTTAGGCAAAATGACTTTTACTTTGAAGGAGTGTACATATACCTACTCCAATACTACATGGTACACACACATGCTTATTTATCTTGTTGATAAATGCATATTTCCTTTCCAGAGTACTCATAACAGTTTACTTGCATGGTGTGTTGCCCGCCCTGTCAGTTTGTGAATAGATGATGGTAATGTGTGTCATTGTCAGTGCGACGACGACGACTGATACAATACCCGGACCGTTATAAATGTGAGCTTTATTGCGTAAAAATTCTTGAAGACGCAGCTACTCATTCTCTATATTACCACCATCACTGCTACTCCTACAACTATTACTGCATTAAGCTTACAAGTACCACGAACTCCAGCGTGAACCACTTGTACGTATAGTAGAAGTCATAGCGAGATTGCCATTTTTTCTGTCTTCTCGTATCGCTGCCACTATGCCGTGCTTCGCCCTACTACATTAAGCGACAGTTATGGATAGGAACTGGAACTAGTGGAAGTTGTATTACTACGCTGTTGTAGTACCTACTACACAACTGACTTGCTAATAAATCTAAATGGACTCATATTTCAAATAGGGAATGGCTTGTCTGATGCCTGTTTTTTATATATACATCCAAATAAATCTTTTGGTGGCTCTCATCAAAGATATAGCAATCATGGCAGCCCCGTACAAACGTATTATTATTATATATTACACAATATCGAATGTCGGTGTAGAAATAATATCGAATTGGGTCTCTTTGAGACCCACTCAATACGCCTTGCTTTTTGCATGGGCTCTTTAGATCTCAGCGGAAGAATCATGTGTCTCCACAAGAAAGGCTTTTCCATATCCACTGAGAGATGGTCCAGAGATAGCATCTGGAAGCCCGTTGCCGTGTACTTGTTTTCAGCCTAACGAATGGACGCTTTTCTCTTGTGTTATCATCCTACAACGTAAAAAGGAACTATACTTTTGTGGTGGTAGCTTACCTTGTTTTTTTGTGTTTGAATTCTGTTTTTTCTTCATCTTGGTGGTAGCGGTGGTATATGCGTCTTTCTTCTTCCAGTCATGTCCCATGGGGAATATCCAGGAACAGAAAAGAATCAAACTCAAAAGTAAATAACCCGAAAGGACTCTCTGTCTGTCTGTTCTGGTGGAGCATCGAAAACTAGAGAAAAAGGAAAGGGCAATGGCAGAACTGCTGGTTATTCACTGCATCATTACGAAATTACCAGATAGATAGTTCAGGTGGTTTTTCTACCGGTGAAACTAAAAAGTACTACGGTACGGGAAAGAAAGGAGCTGTTCGGCTTGGCTGGTGAAAATACCAACTGACAAAAGCCACATTGCATTACTTGTTTTAATTCACCGGTTTGCTCAGTAAACGGAACGACAGCCGCAAACACTGTGCGGCAAAGGGTTACAAGAACCACTTTCTTTAATTCAGAAAGGTAGGTAGATGCACGATTGGCGGTACTATTCTAACAAAGCCCATTACAAAAGTACACCTTACTAAAAAATCAGTTTCGTGCTGCACGAATCGTGCATGCAATTTTAGGTGATGGGCAAACTGTGAAGAATCAATTGAACGATACTGATATATCAATTCGTTTTTTGAAGGCATGGTACATAAATGTGTACAATCCGCTCTAAAAATTTATCTAAATCCAACTCTTAGCACATCGACATTATACAAAATCTTTTAAAAACACAGTAGCATTATATCGCGATATTGCTTTCGTGTTTCTTCAGAGTTGTGATCTTCTATACGGAGGAAAGAAGTAGTTTAGTTTGACTTCCTACGATATGATCGTGCTTGAGCGGTATGGACCGTTACTTTGCTATTTAAAGAGGAAGCACAAGCCAAAGTACCAAAAACTGTCAAGACGTTATACAAATAAATTGGAGAACAAAATGAGCTCCAGTAATAGCCAACTACTTCAAGTTACTTTATCATGCTTAAAGTTTTCTCTTATTCATGGAGTAGTAGTACAAGCAGTTACTACAAAGTATCACACCACACCATAATAATATACTTCGTAAAATAACATAACATACATGCTATTCATGCAAAGTTGGGCATGCATACGAGTTCAAGCATGTCAGCAATCTCACGAAGGAAATTTTACTCTTTTCCCTCTTTAATTTTTATTCATTTTCGTCAACCGTCTCACTCTTCTTATTTCTGTTGAGTAGTTGAGAAGTGAGCCAGACAGACCAACTGCTTTTTCGTTTTATACTTTTTCTAGTGTTGCTCTGCTTCACTGACTGGTGACTGGTGACACATCAAGATTACTTAAGAGAGAGAGAAAGGAGAAAAGTTAAAAGAAAATAAACCTTTAATGAAAATTCCACCTTTATTATATAGGTCCCTTCGCCCTCCAAACTTCGTTAATCACGTACAACATTTTGTTTAATAAATAGCGACGGCAAGAGGAAAATCAAGGAAATGGCTTGACTTTGTTCGCAAAGCTTACTCACTTTTCTCCTCCTCTGCTCCTCCACCACCACCACTAACTCATTTGGGAATGAACACAAAACTCATGAAATACCACTATCAACCCAGTTGGATGATGAGAAACGTCAAGTTAGCCGACGTGTGCCTACACGTTTCCTTCTTTTTGTGCACTATGCAGCCTCCAACTGTGACAGACAAGTCATCCTTTCCCTTTTCAGAAAAAAGTCCTTGACATTGATGATGACATTTTTGCTACTTTTCTTCTGTTAGCTTTTACATTAAAAAGTGAAAGAAAACAAGAGAAAGTGTATTATTATTGATGCGTGGCTTTCTCTTCCCATTTCGTCCTCCTCGCGTAGTAAAATGTCTCCAGAATTTTTTGCCTACTACTCTTTGAAATTATTTACTTTTGCTACCCACTTTCACTTCTTCCACTCTTCAGACTTCAACAACAAAGTCAAATGTTCATACATACTCGAATAGAGCCAGTGTAATATTATTTTGAATGTATTTACCTGATAATATAGTAATATCATGTAAGGAACATTTGTGTAAATGGAAGAAATATACTCTCCAAGTTTTCCTCTTCAAACCATATCCATTGAAGTTTATTGACCATCAGCCAAGTTTGGATGCAAACTTTTCCTCTTCCCTTCTTTCTCCCTCCAACAAACCAGTATAAAATATTTCAGTCTTTCAGCAGCAACAGTATATAAGCGTGGTCTCATCATACTATATAGTATATATATTATATGCAAGCTAGGTCTCGACTATAAAAACAGCATAAATATATAGTTTATGTGTATGTGTGTGTGCACAAGCACTAACAATGTAAGCACAATGTTCAATGTGCCCTGCTTCGCAATGATGACGATGATGACGAGAACCAGCAAATCAAGTGCACATCGGTTTATACTAAGCTCTGAGAGAAGCAGGCTGGGCTCAAGTACAGTAGAGGCAATCATAGTGGCAGCAACTGACAAACACGCAAGTAAACAGAGAGGGAAAGCCACCACCAAAGTTTTGGTTTGCTTTTTTGCATTCATTGTACCCGATGTACTTTCCAGATCTTGTTAGAAGAAAGTAAATATTATACTTCATAGCTTATATACGGAAGAGAAATGGTGAAAAGACTTGCATATTATTCTTCCCTCTTCTTCCACTTGTTCTCTTTATCTGATTCACTGCGTCTATGTACGCATTATATTATTCAGTGAAATTTTGTAGCGAAATTTTATTGATAAAGTTGAAGTTTTTATATGTTGATCCAGAAACTTTGTAGTTTTCTTTCCTCTCATAGTTTCAATGCTACATATTTTTTATAAATTTAAAAAAGTGGTAAGAAATTCCACTACACAGGTTCGAATGCGCATTGAAGCTTCACATTCTTTTTATAATATATCCGTATACATAAGGTTATACTTGCACAAAGACAGTATTGAGTGGTAGACATTGTGGTGGGAACAATGTATCAACTTCTACAATCGTCAGTTTTCAATTTTTTAAAAAGGAAAAATGAGCCAAGTTAGTGGCAAGGAGAGTATAATACAACATAGTAAAGGGTTAACGTGATGGATCATTCATATTTATGTATTTTTCTTCACTTTTTAGCTGCGACTAAACAGAAACTGACTTGGTGCGGATCCTTTTAAATATCTGAGTTCTAGAAAGTACATACTTATTCTTATTGTGAAATGATGCAAACCACTAGACACAGAGAGATGAGATGAGAGAGTATCTTATGCAGTGCACTGTTTTACTGTTAGAAAAATAACAAGGAGAAGAGAGGCTAAAAATTGAAAGTGAATTTCATTCAAGTGAAGACAGACAAAATTGAATAAGATAGGCATGTATGTATGCTAAACTCCAAAGGAAGACTCTCATATATTTACACAATGTTCAAGGAATGCATTGAAGAAAGCTAATAAACCGGAATTTCCTTATTCCTGCACACGAATGCATCCCACAAGCTTCTCGTGAAACTACTACTATGCTTCTTGCCTGCTGCTCTATTTTTTTCTGTTTCATAAAAACGAAAAATTCGGCTCTTGAAAAATTCCGCATAAATAGAATGTAATATAGTTGGTACATGTGAATATTTCGACGCTCATCATATTATTATGAACAAACATGTTGCTGGAGGTGGGGAGAGACTGGAAGCAGCGCACTTGCAAGCAGACAACAGGGAGATGAAATTTGCCGATTTTCATATATCGCATCACTGTACTGTACACTTTTCCACATTACATAATATACAGAGCCGTACAAGCGCATTCGGTGAAACGTCTTTGATGTGGGCATTATAACTATATATGAGAATATGGCGACGTCTCCGGGAATATTACGATGCATAAAAAGCTCTCCACTCCTCTACAGATCAAAAAGAGGTATTTATGCGTGAGCACGCCATCAGAGAGGTACCTACACGTACTCGTTCGTATTCTGCACAGGATATGTCAGTATGGAGGAACTCATATTATGCGGTCTTCATCACCACCGCGTAGAAAAACGGATGGTTGAATAAGCAGTCAGTGAAAGTATGAGAGTTCTGACTTGAGTGAGGAGGAAAATCCGAGCTTTCTCCCAACCAGGGGCAGAGGTACATGTTGAAATGAATCTACAACAAAATAACATACTACATTTCCTCCACTATACAGAGCCAGAGCAGCAGAATGAGCAGAGAATAACCTTCCTAAAATAAATAAATATAGCACTTCAAATACAAAAATTTATACGTGTACAAAACGACAGTAGCGGTGGTAAGGGCAGGAACTGAACTTATTGTAAACTGTGCAGTATGCCTACTTCCATCCCAATTTCCATTCTCTCTACACAGCCCACACACATTCGTATAGTGAGCTACTCATTCCCATTTTTTATTCAAGTGAAAATCTCTTTATAGTAGAAGAAAAAAAGGCATACCAGATTTTCAATTGAATTGCTGCAGTTGAGGTGTTGGAATTCACATCAGTACGTACTACACACTATACTCTTTTACCGCTGTACCGTGCAACTGAAAACCTGGTTTTTGCTTAGACTCCCTGCCTCCCTCACACTACGAATATTACAATTCGTTTTTAGGTCGGTTCAGATCTCAAAGATTTCTTTTTTTGGTGTAGATGTAGCTTGGTTTTTTCCTCCACTTTTGGCTCAGCTGGAGTTGGTTGGAATTCCGTCAAGAATTGTCTCCCTCCTACTTCTTCTCCTTTTGGCTACTTCTTTTCCTTTTCTTGTTGAATATTCCAGAGAGTGGAGAATGTGGAAGAAAAAAAAGATATTATGTACAGTCGGGATTTATCTATCTCGTTTTAGCTGTTCGCTCGTGTGTGTTTATGCAGCTGGAGTAGTGGTAATAGTGGCATTGTTCGATTTTGGATGTGAAAATAGCAAAAGGAAACGTTTTCGCTTTTTTTATTTGGGTTAACAGACTTTGTATGGTGGGTATAGTGGTAGCAGAAACTTTCTCTGACTATTTCATTGTAATGGCGTAATATACTTGAACCTGCTTATATGGGTATGGGAATCATCACACATTTATCTTGATCTGAAGATTCACAAGAATGGCAAGTTGTACTACTTTTATTTGCATTTTAGCCTGTCGATATTGCCACGAGAGAAAGATGAAGGTATACACACACTTCAGTACAGTATTTTACATTGTATTAGCAAGGATGCATAAAATTCACTACAGGAGGTGAGCATGGAAGTGTTGGTAGTTGCTGAATTGAGATTTAGTTGATACATTTAATTAAAAATTTTTGCGAAACGTGTAAAATATGGATGATATGAACGTGAGCTTACATCTTAATAAAATCTCATTCCGAAAATAAGCAGATACAGAGAAAAATTTGGTTCATGTACATATATATTCGTTCGCAAACAATCACAGGAGCCTAAAATATAGCACATAAAAATGAAGTGTACATTTGACTTTCTTCCGGACTTGAAGCAAACGGAAAATAGACTGTTTTTATCCAACAAGAACAACAGCAGCATAGAACACAATAAATCCGATCGAGAATAAGATGAAGAACAAATTTCAAATTGGATTAGATCAGGTCCAATACGTTAAGTAGATAGCTGCGAAAAGTTGGAATGTATTTTTTATAATGCACATTTTCAAACATGTATGTTTATATACCTAGTGCTAAATATTTTATGTACCCCACAACACTGTACATCCATATTATTATATTTCCTTTTCGAAAAGCCACATTGACCTGAAAATTCAGGAACATAAGTTTTCCCCCACTTAGGATCCCTTCTTCATGCCATCAGGAAGCAACGAAGAAAAATTG
>JAHZMV010003308.1:0-23251 GCA_027743765.1 Coecobrya sp. COE2
CTAAATAAATTATATTTCATTACAGATAGGAAAGGAATACATAGTCTGTTTAACTATTTCGTAAGCTTATTAATATTCAAATTGTACATTTCTTCTTACAATATTACTAACTGACAAGTACTTGTGCGAGCGGTATATGGCAGGCATAACAGTAAACTGTAGTCACATTCAATCGACGCTTGGCTGTTGAATTGAGTGCTGCATTGTGTAGATTGTTTCTTCTCGTTAGTTTATTATTACTTTGCCGTAGTGTTTGCGTATAGGATTCTTATAGGCAGGCTGGAAGCGGTTGAGTGGTCTTATTATGCAAAATTATAATATAATCATGAAAAAGCCAATCGATTTTCTCCTCAGGGAAGAGTGCCATACTTCTGCTGACATAATAATAGTAATGACAATAATGTACTTCTGTTTTTACAGCTTGATAGTTAGAAGTTATGGAAAGGGCAATGTTCAAAGCTCATTCTTGTTTGATGATACAATAATCGATGTAAAGTACATACTATTAAGGATGGTCATTCATGAGATATTTGTATGCAACATGTAATCGAACCGGCACATTGATACCTTTATATGACATTCAGAAAAAGAAAACCCATTGATTTATTTTCCATTTCAATGATCAGAGCGGTTTCTGTTAATGTTAAAGTTATTTTATCAACTCCTGAAAGGAGACTTTTCCCTTAACAAAATTGGTGAAGCTTGTTTAAATTGCTGTTGATCTTCGAATATCTTAAACCGATATTGCTCAAAAGCCCCGTTCCAAATTTACATATCTTGAAATCATCGTTAATCGTAATAAGTACTGCATTAAATACCAAGAAATGTCAGCACCATTTGTCCCTCTCATGATATGATAAAATAGTATATAAACAGCATTTTGATGGTACGTTAACTACGAACAAAAGTCGTGTCTAGAAGTAGGCCACGGAACAAAAAATGAGATCCAAAGAAAGAATATTTTATGGAGAAAAAGAAATAAAATAATTTCCTCTGGGCCCAGACAAATGTAGGAACAAGTCTTGAGCATTTCTCATGCCCACAGTTGAGTTTATTCAGTTGAGATTTTTTATTGAGAAACTCCTTTCTCATTCAAAGTTAATGGATACCTTGAGGGTTGGCTGTCACAAAAATATTACAACAGGAAGAGTACTTACCTTGAAAATGGCATTTTTGTCAGAGAAAGAAAAGAAAAAGAAAACGCATGCTTTCTAATATTGAAGCAATGTAAAATGGAGTAAATGACAAATAAGTATATATATTGATGGTATGAACTTTTGAATCTCCATACATAATTTTAAAGACAAAGAATTGTCAAGGTGAATCGTATCAATTACACATACATTTCAAATGAATCTACTTTAACTATTACCTATTGTAATAAAATATGAGTGGGTACGGTAAGTAATGGTATGTTATTAGGGGAAATTTGATATCATTCCTGTCTGAAAGTCTTAACAAAGTTTGTGAGTGTTAGTGTTAACTTTCATATATCAATGAAAAAAGCTTTATTACCGTCTTAAATTAATTGGATGCTATACGATAGAATAATGGGGATTACATTCATTAGTTAATACATTATTAGATAATGACGTAATAGCGGTTATGTAACATACAGTGCTTATATGTATATAGTGGGAAAGTTTGTCTAATGCAATAATAACCTAAGGAAGTTGGTGAAAGTGAATGGGCCTGCGGCACCTTATGATGGGTTCCCAATGGTTTTAGCGGTTATATTTATATTATGCATGTCCTTTATCTACAGTTAGACAAATTGACATAGAAACCTAAACTTGAAAAATATAGAGCTGAAAGGTTCGTAGTACATGATCGGGTCACACATATTCATTCATCAGTAGTCAAGAAAGGATGATACATGGCTTTATTTACATGCCATTAGAGGTCACTTGAAATACATTTAATTATTATGGTTTCGACTCATGGTATTTTTTGCTGATATTTTTGTCGTTTAAACATGAATGATGAAGAAACGATTGTTATTTTAATTCTGTATGAGTAATAATTAATTTTTGTATTTCCCTTTCTTTGAAGCTATTGTGTAAATCAAAATCTGAGCTTTCCCTTAAAAGTTATTCGGGTTGAATAACACAAAATGAGATCAAACATTCAAATTTATTGTAGCAAATATCCAAAATAACAATGGTAATGGTATTGTAGAAAAGGCGAGGTCGATGAACAATGGTGGCCAGCGACCTAATAATTCTCAAAGCATTTTCATAGCCTTTTCAGATGCTATCCAACTGCTTAATTTAGTTCCTCCTCGTATTCTTTCTATTTATAGTACCGTATTCGTTGACTTGAATAATAGAATGGAGAATTGAATTAAGAGCATGTATCCTCAACAAATGAAAAGTAGAAACCATTTGGCGTAGGACTTAACGGTCCTCGACTCCCGACTAGTTATTATATAACCAAAACAGTTTTTACTTAAGCAAATAAAAATAAAATTCTATTTTAATCAACTTCTATTTCTAATGAAATCTCATAAACGATGAAAATCAAATGATTATAAAATGATGCAACATAACGAAAATTGTTTCTCTAACCCCTGACCCCATAAAATTAACCCATTATGCACACAATTCTTCTTCTATAAGGTTCGTCTTCTAACAATAGGGTTCATCCCGATGAACTGCATACTACGGTCAGATTTGGACAAAGCACGTGGCCGATATCCAGCTCGCAGACAGACTGGAAAGTGACAGCCCTGGTTTAAGACAAGATTATGCTAAAGCATAAGATACATAGCTAAAGCTTTCAGTATTATGTAAAAGAAAGGACAATGCGAGGTTCGCCAGCCATAACCTTAGAAAGTCAAATCCAATTTTCCTGCCTTCTGTCATCTATTTTACCTTGGAGAATGCTTTCTCCTACTCTTTTTGTGCTACTCTGAGTAGACTCTCTTTGTCATTCTTCTTCTCTTCTTATGCTTGGCTGCATTGATGTACTTGACAGGTTTCGTGGACGAATAATTAATAGGAAGTCTGTCATCAATACTATACACCTTGTTAGTTTCTTGAATTAACTTGGCATCCCGTATGCTAATATGTATTCGTAGGCTGCGTCAGATTACTTGTCCTGTTGTTCAGTATTATTATTATTATTATTTTCATTATTTTGTCACTATCAGTTTTTATACTATGTTCGTCTTATTGTTAGTTCGATAGTAGTTTGTATTGAGTAACCTCTCAATACCTACATGATATTATGTCATTATTATGGGCAGATGTAAAAATGTGTCATAATGTCACTCCATTGT
This sequence comes from Coecobrya sp. COE2, assembly GCA_027743765.1. Lineage (NCBI taxonomy): Eukaryota > Metazoa > Arthropoda > Collembola > Entomobryomorpha > Entomobryidae > Coecobrya > Coecobrya sp. COE2. The sequence goes on from JAHZMV010003308.1 coordinate 3,281, forward strand.
GGGTTCCAAAAGGATAGCGCTCAATGTGCACCTGTCTGATTACAAATTCCTTTCCTATCAGCCTTCTATGAAATTATTATCTAATAACCAATTTAGAAGTACCTACTCCGCCTACTCAATCTTTATTAGAAGCCACAGATGTACCTACTATCAGGAAATTTTTTAAAGCTAGAAAAACAAAGATCAAAGTTTAAGCACGGTTTCACGCAAACACTAAACTTCTTCAAAGCATACTTAGAAATAGGACAAAACCAGATTGTCCAGGATTTTATAAATAGCAAGTATTTTTTTCATGAGCTCATAATCCATCAATCAATTATGTAGATACAGGTTAGAAGTTTTTTATCAATTATTCCATGGAAAAGGAGGGGCACAAGTATTCCGGGATTTGCACGTCCTTCCAGAGCACTCGAAATGATTAAGTGATGAGAGAATTTTAAAACTTTTACAATCCGACGGAAAAGTTGGCGTTTGGTGGAGAAAAGTAGTCCATAATGAGACCCTGAGTAAGCCTCTAAACCGAAAACACGCAATAATGATAGCATTAATTGTGCATACTTTCTAAGCTAAGGCTATAGGTAAGAACTACCTACTAAGAAGTAAAAAGATAACTTAATGTTCTAGACTGCAAATAAGTTATCGTATATAGAGTTAGCATAAATGTTTATATTTTCCGCTGTAACTTTTTATAACATGCTATAGTAATAGTCAAATTTATTACGCCGAGTTATAAACCAATAAGTTAATTATTGCGACCAAGACTACAATTTCAATAACAAAAACTGATTTAAAATGTTTATGATAATATTATTATTCAGCAGTGCTTGTTTGTGTCTTACTCGCTAACTATAAGTGAGAAATAATTGATTTTAAAAACATGCAGGTGTGGTAACACTAATTTAGGTATAGACAAAGTAGAAACGTTGCATCAATTCGTAGTTGGGCTTAACGATATAAGCTTGCGCCATTTTGACTTTGCAACGAAGGTTGAATTTAAATCCAAGGAGTATTCCCAACCAACATCACTCCTCAATATTTTCCAGACATGTGGTAGACCTACGCAAATATTATATAAGATGTCCCTGTCAAAATATTTTTTAAAGAAAACTATGGCTTACAGAAGCATTTTGCAGAAGACTTTAACCAAGCACTTTCACCATCCCACATGTAACGAAAATTGAAAGCTTTCCTGATCCTAGGATTGTCAACTAATAATGCAACTTTCAGCTCACATTTTCTCTCATTCAACTGTCATTCTTTTATTTATGCTGTCTCTGAAAGAATGCACATAAAATCCTTGCGGACTTATTCTCTACAACTTGACGTGTTCTGGCATATTATACTGTCCAGTATTTTTTCTTTCTGTCAATCTGTTCTTAACTGGGTGCTCCAATTGTCACAATAGCGGAGTCACGAACTATCTACGGAAGTAGCTTGGAGCTATCGGTCGAAATTGCTTATTCGTATGCTATTCCTAAAATAGTTGCACATTTTTATTGTACTAAATCGACCTTTGCAAAAAGTAGGATGGCCATTTTATGCATTTAAGTATTTAATAATATGTATGTTAAAAACGATGGAGAAGATATTTCAGAATTAACAGTGGGGCATTTTATTGAAAAGTAATTAAAACAAATATAGTCTTAGCGACTTGCAAAATGACAAGTAAATACTTTGGATAATTGTGACCTTATGTATGTATATCCCCCATTGCTACTGATTTGAATTAAATTAGCTAACATGTTATGACTTCGCCGAACTTAGCAAAGAAAATGTTATACAACGGAACAACTTTTAATAAATAAGTACAGTTTAGTTGTACTGCTGTACATATCCCCTCATTTAAATCTTTAAAAATCGTGAAATTGCAACGACAATTTTATGGAATGGGTTACGCAATCGGGGAAAGGTGAGGTTATTTACCGTTGAAACAGCCATTACATAAATTTAAATATTACGCAGGTTTCAAGGTAAAAGGTAAACCCAAGTAAACAAAGAGTAATGCTTTGCTTGTCACCAAATCCAGTCGTTGATGCACTAATCCTATGTACATTTTTTAGCATTAGCAGTCCAAAAAGTAGGTAATCCCATCAATATAGGTAATCAAATATGCAGCTATAACAACGCCATGCCATACCAGTCAGGAGTGAAGCTGTTCCAAGTGTTCAAATTCGCATAATATAAAGTTAAGACTGTCTCTCTATTTCTTCATCTGAATTAGAAGAAACTGCGGAGCTATGGAGCTTCTTTTCGATGAGTGTATATGACAGAATGATCCGAAAGAGTAAATCTGACGTACTAACTAATAATAAGTAAGTAACAACAGCTTCAACTGTGTGTACCCAAATTACATACCACGTAATTGTAGTTGGTTGCCTGTTTAATGCAAGACAAGAAGTTTGGTCGTAGTAAATTTCAGCAAGACATACACAAGGGGAGTGACTGGCTGGTCGTGTAGTTTAAAGCGAAGAAGTTGAAGGCAGAATGCGCTACTATCAACAACAACCACCACCACTCACAAATTCCATTTTTTTCCTTCTCAGGATACTGCGGAATCCTTGTTCCTTTACCTGCTCACCGTTCTTGGCGAGCTCAACAGTCGACATAAAGAAGTCATGGGAGAAAGTCCCTAAGCCAATATTGCTCTCCTCTCACTAAAAAACCCTTACACGTAAACGCATCCCATGTTTGTAGAAAGAAAAGCATCACAATAAGCAGTAAATAGTGATAAAATCATATATATTTTCTGATAGGAGTAAAGCGACACTACTGAACACAAGTTACAATTGTAGAACAGACGAGTAATTTCTTTGTTTGAAAAATCTGGAAAGTCGTTTCAAGAAACGAACATACATGTTGCATATTTCGTAGAATTTTTCACAATTTGTGTTTATTTATTGTACCTGCCTTTGCTTTCAGTAGAAGAGGCGCCTCTAAACTTTTTAATTGCCAATCATTAATTATATGTAGGGGTATATCGGTTACAATGATAGCTTGTGATTTGATATTTTTTTAACACAGAGTTATATATAGAGGAAGTTTATTATCAAGTTGATAGTCGAATCTGGATTATTCTTCACAACCATTATTCAAAACTATTTGAAATTTTCATACCAGAGATTTAGTAAGAGATAACTTGAGGTTCATCTTCACGAAAGATTCTTTAGCGTAAAATTTACATATTTCTGTGGAAGATGAGAGTAAGCTCTCCTGTCAGGACGATGCTACAAACTGTCACAACAGCGCTTTCATACCACGTGCTATTCATGTTTTGTTGATACAAAGATAAAAAATAGTAACAGTAGCAGCTATAGATACAGTGAGTGTGAAGTAATTTGGTCATAATTTTCATAGTATATGAACTTTTTACCTAGGAAGCATAGGCTAGACTCTCTTTTATATAAATAAGTACCTTATTGCCCCAAGGGATTTACATGACAAATAAGTTACCTAGTTAACTTGTTGGTTAAATTTCCCGACTACTAATTCCGACTAAGCTAAAACTGTCATCATAAATCCTTAATGTGTCGGTGTAGTGAAACGTGTTATTGAAACTGAATATTAAATGTGTAGCAATTGTTTGCAAAAGGGTTGGACAAGATTGTGCTTCCTGCTATTTTAAAAATTGTGAAATGCATTTGAGATGTAATGCCATGTCTTCCTACTTTCTGCCTGTTGCTACTGGTGTAAAGAAATTAACTTGAGACATTTCTTTTCTCTTGTAACATTAAATATTTAATGAAATATTTTGGTTCGCTTTCAATGACTTAAACCTTGTGGTATTTAAAGAGAATGATGAACATAAGCACTCAAGAGTTAGCTCCGTACGTTGTTCAAGCACACAGTCACAGCCACACTCTCTCGTCTTCTGAGTACTTATATAGCCACAGTGGTGATAGCGGTCAAATAGCACAAGAACTTCACCTTCATCATGTCGTGGGAAGTGACTATACCTCTGTCCAATCCGCAGCCTCGGATGATTTGTCGTTCTACAATGACTCCACAAGCCGCCCTGTTTCCTCAATTACCCAGATGGCTCGTTATGAGTAAGTGTAGAAAGTCCATTTAAATTTTATTAAAATTTATAGAGTTGTTCATTACATATTCTAAAATTCACTTACATAAAACTGTAAGAATCACTAAATCGCTAAATATTGTCATTATCGATGATCGATAAATTAATGCTCGCAGTATTATCTATATTCATCAAATATTCAAGAGTCATTGTTCGTCATAGACAAGATATTTCATTCAAGTTTACTAAATGGATGCAACTGACGGAAATTACACACCATTTTGTGTGGCGTAGCATGAGATTCATGTTTTTCCATGAGCTTATCATACCGCGAACCTAAACAAGTAGCAAATATGCATTTAAAATCTGTGTTAAAAATGAAACGATATCTTTTGATCGTAAATTTGATCAGAGGTTAATGTCCGTATGTTAATGAATTAATAACCTACTCATTAAATAATGGGTAACCCGAAGGCTTTGATAAATACAACAAATTATCTTGTGCATCATGAGTACAAATACATCTCATTCTTGTCTGGTTGGTTGACAAGAACAATGAAACTGTTCCAACCATATTATGTTTCAAATTAGGACGAATTTGTAAAGTAAGCAACGCATTAATGAAATGTCATTATATTCAATAATTAACCAAAATGTGAAAGTAAAGTTGGGATCAGCTTCCAGGGTATATAAAAATTTTATACATAATTTATACATAAACTGAATTTGATGGTGTCGTCTCAAATTCAGACAGACAGGCGTCATAAATTTTTACAGCATTCTTTTCATTATATATAACATACATAGATAGATACATCGTCGTCACATTTGCAAACATGAGCTTCATTTAGAAACCACACTTAAGTATAATACATTTTTGGTTGAACAATTTCTATCAAACAAATGAACTTGAAATGAAGCGTGTTTACTTCCTGTCAGGTGTGCAATCTTTTGTCATTTGATTCATGTATGACTGACATTCTTGTTTATTTTTTCTCATAGAAGCACCAAGTTACCTAATTCAGTAGTTAGTTGTTTTGCTACTACTACGTCTCGAATTATTTACATCTAACATTCATATAGCGTGTATGTACATATACCTGCCGCTACACTGTTTCCGATATCATTTATCATATAACATGTTGCGTTCGGAATAGATTCAGTGAAAAACTTTTTTTTTACGTTATTGACATACACATCAGAGCTTCCATCTTGTCACGGGCTCGCTACTCCATTTGCATTTCAAATTCGTTTTAGATAGATATATTATGCATTCGCATTCCTTCTTCCGCCAAAGATCAAGCATTTGTATGACGGAGAAAGGAAAGCAGCGCATTATCACAAAAGGGTGAATTTTGTGTATTGCATTGATTTACATTTAACTTTATTTTTTATCTGTAGGTAGTAGTTAGTCTTCTACGGTCATAGTTAGTGTTCTGAATATGAAATTAATCAATATCACATAATATGTACAACAATGTAAGATAATGCATGGAAATCAATGATACTTAGCAATTTAAATGGGTTTGAATTTAAAATATGCCCATTCTTTCAAGAAGGTTTTGTCAAGAAATCAGCATTCTGTTTAATATGACGTTTTAGTGAGGAATTTACTGGAAATTCCCTTAACACTTTACCAAAGACAAAATAATTGTGTACATCATAGTAACCACTTTCTATCACACCAGAGCTTTGTAGATTTTCATAGATTTTTCCAGATGTAATATTAAAATACCTACGTAGGCAAGTTACAGTTGGAGGAAAGAGAGAAAAAACTAATTGTAAATGCAAAGAAACCACTCATTACCACTACGTTTTTTTAGATAAATCAGGCCAACGAAAATAGACAATTGTACACTTTTGTTATATTGATACAACAACGCCAAATAATCTGCAATCAAAAAGTATCCCCGGGGCTATATGAAACACATAGTTTTTCGTTACAAATTCTATAGTTTGCTTACATATAAGGTCATTGTATGACTTCTTTGCTGATTTAGCATATTACGTTACGTTACGTGAGATGCATATTACGTTAAGCTATCTTGATGTTTTTTGTTTGTGTGTATATTATATTGCAAAGGATTTGCTAAGTATGCCACGAGGACAGGGGACGGAAAGCTCCCGTTGAATGTTACGTTTATTTTAACTGCTTGTTGTCGCCACTTTTGTTGTTGACATTTTGCATATTTATTTCTAGTTCAAATACTATTACTGGGAAAACATAATAGCATCAACGAATGCTTCAGTTCACATTTCGCATAAAAATGGTATTTTTGCTTATGACCAATTTCCAAGTTATGTGGATTCATCCACCAAATTACATTAGTACAGATTTGACTGGCAGTAAACAACTTTATCTCATTCACTTATAGTCAAGCAATATAGGTAAATAATATGTGGATTGGGATTGATATGTAGGAGAAACAAATATGTACTGGAAGCGAATTAAATTAACGAGATAATATAGACGCACATTGTTTATTATATCATTATTAATTTCATTGTTATATTATGCAAAAATGACACGTCATTTGTTAATTGGATTGATGTTTTGTTGGTGAAGCATACCCATATAATTGGGCTAAACTATTATATTTTTAGACAGCATTACTTTTGCTATTTGGAATAAATATCTACGTATGTAGTACATTAAGCGCTTTAAAGTGTGTTTAAAACAATAAACGAGTAATAAAAATTATATAATTATTATAATTAACATATTCCGCTTGAGTATCTATACTCAGATATGGGCAATACCAACAACTGAATTCATATTTTATGCCTGTTAAAATAGTTGATTTCATAAAGTTATTATACCGAAATTTACAAGTAGTCATGAGTCAATGATAATCATAAGCAGTCATGTAAAATGTAATAGTTTCTTTAAACATGCATCAATCGGTCGTCAATAGGTGTATATTTATTGCTTCGAATTCTTTAGTCGTAGAATTGCTATTTAGTTTATGATTGGTCTTCTGTTACCTTCATCTTACTGTTTAGAAGAGTGTTACTGAGGTAAAGAGAGAAACTCGATTTTTGTTGTTTTACTAATAATAAGAAAATCACGGTTTTATGATTAATCGAACATGAGAGTAGTAACCCAGATACGTTTCTGACGATATGGTGCATAGTTACTTATGTTCAAAGGCACATAAAATATCCATGTCACTCACATCTCATATTTCGCTTATTGCTCATGCGACATTGCAAAAGGATATCATTGATGTAATTACTTTACACGTTTGGTTTGTATAAATAAATCTATCGTCACCGTGTAGTTAGTTATATACGTATTTTTTCTGCCGGGGTCATTTGTATACATAACTTGCAAAAATAAAGTTGGACATATCTTTTTAATATACGGTTGTTATACAATAAAATTATAAACTGGCTCCATTGAAAGCACATGAGTTTGAAATTACTCATATTAGTAATGACTCATTACATTTAAAATGTATGTCATGGAAATATTTGCAGAAATACAGCAACAACCAGCTATTCATCAGTGCAATGCAATGGTGTACGTTACATCAAATCCGTTCCCTTGTAAGTAAGAAAAGTAAGATATTAAAAGTTTTCATGTGATTGGGTAAAAGCTGCCATAAGTGAACACATTCCTCCTAATTGCAACATGGTAGCTTTATTTAAATTGACACATGACATAAAATGACAGTCTAATTTAAAGGAAATTGACAAATGGAACAGAACATGTTATCATGCTATTATGGTTGTTGTGGCTCTGATAGACAAAAAGCGATCAATCCTTTCAACTATCCTCATGTCTAGATGAACCCAACTACCCTACATCGCAAATCGAAGTGTATTATTGTTTGCAGGTGCTGTGCTCCATACATTTATATCAATCGTTACGATATAAATTGACTCTTGATTCGTGACAACTGCCCACTGACATATAAAACATAAAACTTTGACGCGACTACGTAATATTATGACATGATTGTTAGGAGATTTTGACAGGTGACATTATTACAATGACACATGATACGGAATACATTCTTTTTCAATTTTAACGAACAGATATTTGGAAACCATTGGCTAGCTCCTGTAGCTGTGTCATTTGTAGATAGACAAGCAAAATTTAGCAAAGCACATTGCCGTGTAGTCGTCTTTTATTACTGTTCTTATGCCGACACAATCATCGTGGAGTACATATTCTTATCTTAGATATCTATATAAATTATAGCACTTATATAAATGGTAAATTATTTGAATGTTAGCTACTATATCCAGACAGGGAATCTTAGTCCTTTCATTCTTAACATTTTTCAATTTTTGTTACTTTTTATTTACCAATACCAGTATTTTATTTTGAAAGTTAAAGCACTCTGTGATCAGCCTTCTTTTGAATACTCAGGAAAATGATACCTAGGAGAAGATAAGGCAGATAAGTAAAACTATACAAGGGAAAGAAAAAAAATTCTAGAAAATATTTTATATGTTCACTAGACCTTCATTGTGGCATTTTAGCATTGATACAATATATATTAGTGAGTGAAATCGGTTAGCAATTCTGATATCTTTAGAAGCACGGTTAATAATTATTGTTTGATTCATTGCTAATGATATGTTATTTGGGTAAAGAACATTTCGAGAAAAGTATACTAGATCTAGAACTATCTAAATGCTCAAACTCTTACCTAAAGTCAAAATACCGACGTCGACTCTCTATTACATAACTAGCATATACTACACTGACAAAAGCTGGATAGGTGACTATATCCGTATTAGGCATAAAGTTTCCAGTAATTTTAAGTTATGAAATGATGATTTCGCAATATTTTATCAGGCTTCTACGAATTTTGATTGCACATCTTCGGAAGTTGGGAGCAGGGTATTATTAGTTGTGTTTCATTTGATCAGTGAAATTGATGAATAGGAAAAAGGCCTGATTGTACTGTACATTCGATTACCTTCTTTCACTTCACTGGAAAGACATCCTACTAGATACTACTTATGCAAACTTTCAAACTCGGTTTATTTAACGGAATGTACTCTAATAATAATAATGATACCTATATGATATCCTTGTAAATTAATGACTTATTAATAATGAGCATTATGAACTAAAGTCCACGAATCTATGTAACTCGGGCTAATGGACAAATGAAAGGTCTGGCTGGCTTGCTTTGAGTTATCATTCAACTTTCGTGGAGAGAAACTCTTCCATTGTTCAATCTAGTTACGATCCAAATGCAATACCAACAGAACTGCTTTTATTTAGAAATTCATGTCTGAACACTGTCGCTTAGAGGATTTTCAAGGAATACGGCTAGAGAAAAATAGGATCAAATTAATAACTTTCCTGGAATTTGGATGCACAAAGCAGTATTTATGCTTTCGCAATAGAGAGTATTGCAAGTCAACTGTCTCTTCCTATATGGACAGGAAACAGTTTGTTTTTACCATTTGAGTGCTGCCAAATTGGTAGCTGGTCAAATGTTTCAACTGTCAAAAAGGTGTAAATCAAAGGACTGTTGTCATCATTATCGACTTACTTTGACTGTACACGTTTTCTAACGAATTCATAAAAGTATTAGAGCGCTGATAGAATAAGTATTTAGCATAAAGTCCGCACACACCTATATACTTTCCAGTACACACTTATGCGTTCTTTAGTGAGGATGTGAAATTCCTAATTAGTGTACCTTTGCACCGAAACTGATACAATGTCTCTATTTTTAGAGACTTCGGCATTAGCAATGACTTTTTCTCTCTAAATCATGTATGGTTTAAAATATATACATTTAGTAATTTATAAGGCAACTTTTGTGTTTCTGATATAATTTTAATACATAATATGTACATAAGCTTACAAGTTAGCAAGCACAAGTGCATAAGGAGACCGTTCTGAAAACTGTAATGAATAGGCACATGTTTATATATAGTTGGTAAATGACGTAAAACTTCAAGCTGTTCTGAAATTTTAGAAGGTCGACAAGTAAGTTTTAAGCTGTTAGAACTTCTGGGCATTTATTTGGTTCTCAATTCACACAACCTGCAAACGCAACGGTCAGTCTGGTTTTCCAATACTATGGGGGAGAGTGTCTAGGTAACTAAATATTTGTAAATAAAACCAGCAAGCTAACATGTAGCTAAGTGGCGAAGCGATGAAGGAAGGATAGACTGACACTCGTCAATATGATTATGACTGTAAGGCATTCTTTAAAATCTGTGGGGCAATGAGATATTTGAATTTTACTGGAAGAGTAGCATCCTTTTTATACCCCTCATACCATATATGGTTGTAAATCGAAGAAATATAAATTTGAAATCGATTTTACCGTTAAACTGCAACGGGAAATTTCAAAATGTTACCATATATGTACGTTATGATCATACACGAATCGATTGATATGCTATAAGTAGGGTGGATGATAACTAATTGATTGCTGAAAACTGAATTTCAAAATTCCTATCCGTTCGTGAGATAATTGTTGGACGGACCGACGGACAACCTGATTTAAAAAATGTTGTTGCGTAAAAAATGGAAATATTATTATAATGGATGTAAGTAAACTGACTAAATAAATCAAAAATCGCATTTATAATTAAGTATTAGACTTGATTTGTTTTAGGATTATGCGTAATGACCCAATTCCAATTTGGAAAAGCTTGTGCTAAACTTGTTAATGAATTTATATGGCATAAATAAATCGGCCTTTGATTTATGACGTTTTGCAATAATTGCTTCATTTTTTTGGTTCCTCAGTAAAGCCATTTAATTAGCAGCACAAAGTCAGAGACCAAATAATGCATAATACGAAGTGATTTAGCAATGCCCTTAAAAATGTCTCACAAAGCTTCTGACTTAGGTTCAATAATTATCTTGTCAAATTTATGACGGTAATCGCTATTCCGCAAGATTTGGGTTGTAGAGTTACCAGAGAAATGGTTCATGAATTATTGAATCGATAAATGTAATAATAAAAACAGGGAGGAGGGAAGGAATATGAATCAAAGAGTGACCACATAATTATGTGGTGTGAGGCGTAAGTATATTTGATTGCTACCACAACAAATAAAATTGCTGTATCCGAGTATCGTGCAAGCCATTTAGAAAGCAGATCTCATATTTATTACAAAGCCACTTCAAAGAACGCCAATCTCATACATAGTAATTCAAGTTATCGATAAAAGTATATTTCATATATTAATCTATGCACTCCATAAGGCACTGGTTTAAACATTTACTCGTTTTCTTAAATCCACGTGTCCTAACCTTCTACAGCTTTAATTCATTCTGCTTTCTCTCTTCCCACATTTGTCAATAAAGTCAGGTAGTAACGTAGAAAGACGTCTGGAATCGGGTTTATTACTTGACTGACAACTAATTTCGATTACCCAATATTCCAGACTCCAAGGTTTTGATAATATCCTTTTTCTCGTTAGAATGTATCTACTGTCAACAATCTTTGTTACAATCAATGCTCCTGGCAGTAGACAAGATTTTCAGTTCTTATCCTAAGGGCTGGCCACTGACCAGTGCAGTGCTGACAACTAGGTTACAATAAGCAGGACACACATTTTACAGTTGACGTCTTGTCTAGTTCATTGTCATGTACAACTTGGTAGGATGAATGCAAATGGCATACAACAATCAAGAGAATCGATGAGTAACCAAACGTATTATGTTTGGCTTTCTTAATCGAGTTGACTACAGAATATTGAGAATATTATTCGGATACGACAATACAGAAACATCGTTAACCCGTAGGGAATAGTTCCCAGGTTACAACAACTGCAACGATTTTCCAAGATTACAATGGAAATTATAGTATGTATAAACATTATTATATACTGTCAATATAACCTTCCGGCAAAAGAATGTCAAACGTATATATTCAGCAACGTAAGGCTCGTCATCATAATAAGTTCACATATACGAGGCTCGTATAATAATATATAATTCATAATATATAATTCACAGAAATATAGGATCAGAGTTCAAGCCACATTCGTAAATAGCACCAATCCTTAATTTCCATACACTTTCTCCTTCTCTTAATAGCAATCTATTGTGTCTATGATTTCCAGTGTCTTTTTGTATTTATGTAGAATGTATGGCAAGTATAAAGGAAGCAGGTGAGAACAATTTATTTTCCAACCGCAACTTACCACATTTTCATTGATCTCACTTCTTTCAATATATTGTTTTTTTTTGAACTTTCGAAAACTAAATTATACAAGTGTGCACTTTTCTTTAATGCCCCACATTCAACACTGTTTAGTGAAAAATTGGTGGGCGATTCATCATTACTACTCTGTGAGGTAATAGTTGTTGGCATTTTGGATAAGAATAACAATCACTTATATTGCATGTGAGGTTCTTTTCCGGTGCTCCCCCACGTTACATAATTCAAAGAAATAATGGCCATGTAACATTTAACAATAGTAATAGTGTTGATAATATTAATATCAAAATAAAACTATACATACATGTTCCGTCAGTAATAATAATAGTAATGTTGAATTGCCACCGTGGATGTAACTACATGAGAATATCGGCAGCTGCAGCCTGTTGGTTTATTGTAACCACCTCGTTTTTTACGTGAGAGTTTGGAGAGAACAAAGTACCTGAGCAGTTTAGTTTACGTAATGCCTTGCAGAAAGGGAGAGAAAGAGAGAGAATTTTTAGAGCAACAGGAGGAAAGATAGGGAGAAAGAGAGAGACACTATCTTTTGCATTAGGATAGGATATCAAGAGAAAGTACAAAAGCTCACGTCTAATGAAAGAATACGAGAGAAAATCTGCTCCTGTTTTCTGATGTACACTTGGTTTTAGCTTTCACGTCCATTACACCCGCAGCCAACTTTTCCAACTCATTAGAGTCGTCCAAAAATCGGTGTAGTTATTTTAATATTTAATAACGCTTGATTCCAACTACAAAACATATTGTGAAGTATAATATAACTTGTCAGAGCGAAAAATATAGAAGAGTGAAACTAGTTTTTTCGCTAGAAGTACGTATATTTCCACGTGCATGTGTACGTATATCCTGAATATATTTTCAAGGAGAGTTTGTGTGTCAATGATGAATAACGATGTAGCCTCTTATCCTCTCACTCCACAACATATACAGACTTTCTCCGTCCTTCTATAATAATTAATGTACTGATGTTAAGAATAATAGGTTTGGGTATGATGACATTTTTCGGAAAACTTTCCAAAATCGGGTTTGATTTCCGTTTATTAGTTGATTTCATATGAGATTTCGATTACAAATTTTCCTTTGCTGGATTTCGCCTTTCGATGGAGGTTTACCATGTAATTGTATACCTGGAATTCTGTTGTGTAATAATGTCATTCAATAGCGGAAATGAGACAGATGGGGATACAGCGTGTGAACCATATCAACTTGTTGATCAAATTTCATAAGGAATCTACTGGAACTTTCTATGGCATTAGGTGGCTTTTCTTTTCTTCTTAATCTTTGTAAAATAAGTGGCGGTTGGTTAATTCTGAGCTTTCTTGGAAATTCAGATGACATCGAATCGCTTGTACAACTATCAATTACAGTACACTGATGTGGATAATAAATGTCAGAAAGTTAATGTTATAATATGTAGTCTGATAAAACTAAACTGTTGAGGTTTGAACAAGCTCCTGTTCTAGAATATATTCATGTGATTTAATAAACAAGAAGACCTTAAAATTCTCATTTGGACAAATTTCTCGAATGTGAATGCTACTTAATTTCAAAGTTCAATTGTACAAATTTGCAGGAAAAGTTTCATTTCACGCATTTTCTGGCGTATTCTTCACATTTCCAAAACAAACAAGCTCCAATAGCTGTTATTATACCATCCGTCACAGTCACAATTAACTGCTTACTTGGAAACGTATACAGTATTAAATATAATACCCATTCCATTGCATAATTAATGGAACAAAGTTTCTTGACATTTCCCCAGGGAATTAGAGTCCTGGAGTGTATATTATAAGAATACATAATAATCCACTGGAAATTTCTAAGAGGCGAATAAAATTTTTTGGTATCCTTATTTGGAAATGATAAGAAAACAATAACGTCCTTTCCAGTTGATTTAGTAATTTGTCGCATACTAAACTATGAAATTTTAGCTGGAGATCGGAATTGTCTTTCTTTCTGATTGCTACTACGGAAATTAAGGTATCATAAATCTAGAATGGTCCATGACATCAATAAAATTATTGGAAGTTGATAGTCATTTGGAAACCTAAATTGTTGCTTTTCACAGATCCATTTCATGTGGTTTTGTTTCACCGATTATTTGCTATACCAATTCTGTTAACTCTACGTAAGCGTATGTATCAATGTCAAGTACAAGCATTGTACAAGGGCTTAAACTCGTCACGATATATTTTTTCTCAGCTTTCCACTTATTTAGAGTTAACAGATATGAGGAAATATTGTAATTCATACCATTTGTCTTTAGATACATTACACCATCCGAACATTCAATTAGTTCAATATCATATTCAACGAAATGCAGGTATTTTGAAGAACAGTGTTGAGACGTCGTTTCAAAAAAAATCTTAGTATTGGATAGTATCCAATGGATACTCTTACTCTCATTTCCTAATTAGTCTTCAAAAAACGACTCCAATTAGTAATTTAAGGAATGGTATATTGACCACAAATGTCGAAAAAATATGAGAATTCTATATCCCATGAAAAGAGTGTGGATTATATTAAAAACGATTTTCTAGATAAACGTATACACATAAATACATGAAATCATCCAGAAGCTTCCAGAACACAACCCACGCTAAATATTGAATTCTACCATTTTGTGGAATTTGTCGTGCAAATATACATTTACCTTTTCTCCATTAAATGAATCATAAATATTTCCATGTTTTATATTGCAGTGAAAGCGACAATAGTAGCGTATCAACTAGTGTGTACGGCATGGTAACCTCATCGCCATCGGCAACCACAACTCAACAGACTGGCTCACCTTTCGCCCATTTGCATCGACACAGAGCGAACGGGAGTAGCAGCCATCATCATAACTGCGCCCACCACCAAACCCACTTTCATAGCCATCATCATCATCCAAGCAGCAGTACTTCGAGTAATCATAGTCAGCAAAGCTACTCTACACATCATAGCCAAGTGAGCAGCATAGGTCATAGAAGTATGTCAGATGCCAGAGTGGATTCTTCCCCATCCCCCTACCACAGTCACAGACATCACCATCATCATCATCACCACCACCGGAAAAGGAAGAGTCCAGAACCGTGAGTTATCTATATATACTTCATCTTGTATGGTCGTAGATAAATAAAAGAAATTAGAAAAAAATACGGAGAGCAGAGTTAATAATGAGTAGATGGAACCTAAATAGTATCATTAGTAACTACAATCCTTCCTTCAAAAATTCCCAACCAATCTGGTACAGGTTTGGCTTAATGACGTGAAAGGGTAATAATATATCCATCCATCCGTCATCTAGCCAGATTCTATATATAAAAACTCCGAGTAATTTACTCCTTGAATTACTCAAACTGTGCAATTTAGCACAATCTCAGACTTCAACACAATACATATACATAGTTTCTTTACTTTTGCTTAATTTCTTTGTTTCATTTTTAGCAACATTTCATCTAATTGTTGTTGGCTGCTGGATCAGCATCGTTTAAATGTTGATTTTATAAAACGACATCTTGTACACGACTTTGGTTTACGTTTTTTACCAGAAAACTTGATGACGCAACACGGAACCTCTGGGTTTGTACGTGCAGCATAGTTTGGTGTTACCTGTAAAACCTTTTTTACCCTTTCTTTACGTTCTAAGAAAGCATGAGATTAACCAGTAAGGCGGATGCATAAGTTTTACACATATAGGTATTTAATATTATTCAGAAAACTTGAATAACATAAAGTTCATACGTACTACAAATGCATAAAAAATTAACAACAAAGATAAAACTTGTGAATCAAACAATGGTATTCTGTATAAGATTTATGGAACAGTTATATTATCAAAAATAAAATAAATATCTGTTTGCTATTTATGTATAAAGGAATACATTATATTCAAGGATATAGTGATTCCATTCTTGATGTATTTTTTATGCATGCTTGATGCATTGTAAAAAAATGGTGTGACTATCTGTCATAAAGACTGTGAGGATAGATCATCACTTTGCTTTCAATTGTGATGTTTAATTCATGATTTTTGATGTGATGTGATAGATGTTCCCCCTATTATATTCAACCACATAATAAATCTCTGCATAGACCCTGAGGTTTCGAATTTCAAGATCACATACACATCTCACATTCCGATAAGTAACTGAACAGCAACTGATCCGTTTTTTGAAAAGAAAATATTACACAGTGCCATTTGACATTTTGTAGGAACAGAGCTTGCCTATTGCGGAATCAGAAAATTCCATGAACGTTGTCTTCTCCTGAATTCGCAAGTGCCAAGAGGCTTTTCCTTTCAGAGTGAGTGAGCAGGAATAAAGCATAAAGAGGAGAGAGATAGGAAGAAGAAAGAAAAGTGGGAAATGGAGAGGGTGGAGATCAACAGGAAAAAATCTCCAAATAACATTTTGTTCATGACACTTTCGTTAGTCAGTGGATTAGACACATGTAGGATCAAAGAGATTTTAAAGTTTTATTAATATTTTCTCAACTAGAAAGTATTCGCCAAAAAGAAAATATGACTGATAGAGAGGTACTTCAATTTACGAAATTTGGAATTCAAAGCGAACGTAAAAGGTACATAAACTTGTTCAAGTTTGTAAAAGACGAATAAGGAAAGTCAACGGTCTAACCAATTTGACAAAATTGCACAATTTACTGTTGATAACAGATATTTGGACGTGAGGAAGGAAACATACCTAAGTCTAAGTGTCTCTTTGTGCCCCGTGAGCATTTCTCGTTTAACCTTTGGCAGTCTACGTTCTATTCTACTGGGGATGATACAAAAAAGAGTTGTGCCAGGAGTTTTAGTTACAAAACACTAAATTTTAATTCAAATGAAACCCATGCGTTTTCTTGTACGATTCCTACATACATCCCTTTTCAATAGTATATTAATTTTCTAAGAATTTCAGTAATAATAAATCAGGTTGTAATTATCTCTGTTATTAAGCTTATGCGACTTTTAGTTCAAAGGAACTGGTATGTAGGTATTGCAACTATTTTATTCTTTTAAGTTCCATGTTGCTAGAAGTTCATGTTTAAAAGAATTACATTTTTGCATTTGATCATTTGCATTGCAGGCTTTCCCATTTCGAGAAATACAAGCCAAGTAAATATTATGTGAGTTTTTTTCGTAAGAGTGTCAACGAACCATATAGATTATACAATATATGTAGTTTGGTATGAAAAAGTACAAGAGAGTTCTCACATGTTCTTTGTTACTTATCATTTATCAATGAGAGTGGGCGTCGGAAGTTAGCTGCTCGCACGATTAACTTCAGAAAAACAGAATCAGAAAACAAATGCATACTTTCTCACTTTATTTCTGTCCAACGCTTCAACATTATCTTCTCGTTGAAAATTTCAAGGAAACTTATTTTTATAGCTATTTATTAATATCGAAGAATTTGGGTTGAAATAAAGGAACAGGTGCATACAAAGAGAAAAAAGAAAGTGCATTTAATATACAGAGTTAGTAATCGCAAGTTTATATCACCAAAGTTCATATCCTCATGTAAATTCGTTCTTTGATTATTTTGGAACTTAAAAAATATCAATAGATTTTCCAATGAAAACGTTGCAATAGAAGAATGTGAGAACATTCGGACAGATACCTGGTACTTATGGAAGTGCTAGAATTGTTTGCTAACTGTGTTATGAAACCTACTACTGTACGCAAAACTAATATATGTGAGATATTATTGCAAAATGTACATTGTAAGTGTAGTAAAAACTGTGAAAAAGTATTCTCGGAGAGCCATCAATTTTCCAACGTATTCCAATGAAATCAGTTTGGTGTAAAAAATAAAAAAAGTTTATGGGGTTGAACGTAATATCAAACGTGGATAAATGAATCAAATGTAATAATTATCTTGATTATTAATTAATTACTTTGTAAATAACTTTTGCGAAGTTTAATCAGGCTACTTTGGAAAACAAAGGTCTTGATTTACAGTTACATTGTCTCTGTTCATTGCTCATTCAACCAGGCATGTTCATAACCTGCTGAATTCTTTCCCTCATGCCAAAGGTCATGTATGGTTATATATTGGCTGTCGGTTCTGAAAAAATCGCAACTAAATAAATTCCATTTTTACGTTAGAAGTCTTACAAGTAAAACGAACTACTATAAGCCAGGTTTACATACGGCCTGTAGGGAAAACGTGATGTGTTATTTCTTAATGGCCGTCATGAATACGTCATGGCCACTTGGTCCAGGTATTTCACAGTATGAAAGGTCACAGTCGCAAGTGATTGACATCGGAACTCTTTGTATTGAATTGTGGGCCAAGAATTGATATTGATATTTAGAGATTGCTCAATCTTCACATCAAAAAGTGATGACTTTTAAAATGACTAGTGTTTATGTACTTTATTTTCCAAAAAGTAATGTACTAGAAAGATAGGCTCCTGTATTAAATAAATAGTTGAGCTCCAATTAAATCTTGTTTTCCATTTTTATGTGGAATATAGGACAGCAGAGAGCGACATGGATGATGATTCCGAAACTTGTAGTTCCAGGAAAACACTCACTCCAACCGACGACAGCTCTAAAAAGTAAGTTTTTATACTTAAAAGAATATAAAAACTGTCAATTTGCTTTGAGCTTTTACAAATCGCTTTACATTAGATAGAGCCTTCAATGCCATGTGGCGTTTCCATATTTTTCCACGCCAAACATATTTTTACATCCCTGATGTAAATGAGACCCTGGAACTATTATTAGAATTTCTGCTTTTGCGTTTGTCATATTTTAAATAAAAATATACTGGCTTGCATACTAAAATTCATTCCCTTGCCTGTCCCTAAGAGACTTGATTGAAGTCCTTGCTCTTGATCTTCAAATCAGACATATAATATAATCTCGGGCAAAATTTAATGAAACATGTGACCAGGAGAGCGTCGATACAAACAAACAAGACGCAATACTATTTCTTGAAAATGCTTCCAGTGACAAAGTAATTTTGTATAGAGCGTGACTAGAAAAATTGATTTTTGTAATCTTTTCCAATTTGCAACTCACGTAGTGTCACAAACGATTTTCTCGAACAATCTTGTATTTTTTACAGTATAAGTATATACTTCACCTGAAGCTATATCATCTTGTTGATTTAATTTCGAATCATCCAGTGCCCGTCACACATCAAAATCAAATAACGTCATCATATAGATATTCAAAGATATTGTACGTTATACAGTAGATGCACAATGTGACACTATTTATTGCAGTTATGGTATGCGTAAGTATGACATTAAACTTTTGTCGGAAGCAAAACCTGAAAAAGAAATTTGAATTTCAAATAAACTGAACACGATCTCGTCCTTTGTTCTCTGATTAAAACATTTTAAAAGTCGTGAAGAAGAGGAAGAGGTACTGCATCATTATCGTTGGTAAAAGGAATGCCAATACAAGTAAAAATTGTAATTGTGCATTGAGGCATAATTTGTGGCGTAGACACTTGAGCCGATTTCTGGAGGAAATTCCTTCATTTCATGAATATCTGATCGAGTTCCTTGTTTTCATAATTATTTTTTCACATTGAAATGTAATCTCTTTGAGAATCTTAGAATTCCACACGAGAAAGAGTACATGATTGGAAGTGTTAAGGGTATGTTTCACCTTTCACAACTTGCAATAAAAACTATAATTTCCTCTATTGTCGCATAGTTTTACTGCACATATTTCTTTATACTTTGCTTGCTGCAGGGAAAATATGACATTTTTGAATTGTAATCAAATCTGATGATTTATGCTCTTTGTTGTAAATAAAGTTTTGATTTGAGAGATTGTTT